>NW_010589852.1:64664-88829 GCF_000705375.1 Tinamus guttatus
GCAAAAAGTGGGCCCCCCCCTCCCCCCCCGCCCCCCCTTTAAGGTCTCCCATCAGGGGTTGCTTCTCCCTCCACTGCTTCCAAGACCCTCCCCTCCCTTCTTCAGTGGTCAGCTGAGACCCCCACCCACTGCTCGCCTTTGTATTCCTGGCCTTTGGACACACTGACAGGGCCCTTTATGAGACCCCAATCAAGACCCCCATGTCACAGGTACCTAGTAGAGATACCAGACCCTTTTCAAATGAGGAACAACAAGGAAAATATGCTGGCCCATTGTCCCAGCACGGCACCAAGGGAGATGAAAGGGCCAGGCTGCTCCCTCTCCACAGCCCGCCTGCCAATCAACCCCAGTTATTAAGGTCACGATGTGGAAATTCTTTTGACCTGCACCTAATCAAAGATGCGCCAAGGCCTTTTGAGACAACACGGGGGAAGGTGGGAGGGCAGGCAGGCCCCCAGCCTCCCCACCCATAAATAGAGCAGAGCTTCCAAAGGGAATTTAGGAGGCGTTAGCCCAGTTAGTGCCCAGGCACATCTGCCCTGGACTCCACGCAGGCATCCAGGCTCCACAGAGCTGAGATTAAAAGTCTTCCTCAAAAGTTACGGACTGAGCACCACCAGAAGTGTTAAGAGCCCCGGGTGACAAGCACTAAGCAGCTTCTTTCCATTCCCCACAGTTTTAGTTTTTCCATACTCTGGGTTTTGCAAATGGTGTTCAGCCCCATGTGACTCTGGGTTCTGAAGAGGAGCTTGTTGGTCATAAGCCTACAATTTTCCAAAAGCTGAAGCACCTGGAAGAAAGACGGATGCTAATGGTGTGCAACAGACATCTTGAACCCCTTTGCATTATAGATGGTGAAGATACCAAGATGACAATGATGGCAACAGCTCTTGCTAAAGAAAGCCCTCTCAAGAGAGGATTTAGGATGCACCTGCAGTGATACTGGCCAGAGTAATCAGATTACCACAAAGTCATAGAGTGTGGGTCAGATGGAAATCCAAGAAGTATGTTCCACTACTAAGCTCCAGAGCACTTGGAATATGGACAACAGAATCACCTGCCTCTGAAAAGCCATAGTGTATCACTCACCGACCAAGAGTTCACACAAATAGGCCAAAAACTCACCCTGTAACAAAAAGCATTCAGTCTGTATAGGAAGCATCCACCAGTGCATTATTTTGAATGAGATCCTGCAGAATGGCCACATACTGCAAAGCACAACCACCACCACCACCCATGCTGGACCACTTGAGAGAAAGGCAAGCAGAAGCTGCTCTTCCCTCATGCAGCATATCCAGCAGCATGCAGGGAATACCCTCCCCAATCCCAGTGCCAGCTTGCTGCTCTCACACAGCAGGATTCCTTTGAAGACTATCCAGATCAAGCTGTCGGGGAAAGGCAAGCTGGCTAGGGGCAGTGGAAGAAGGAAGACATGAGGAGTAAGGAAGTCACGACAACAGTACTGCAGGTGTCACTATGCTGAACACTTTGCTCACATGCCTGAATTTTCCTCCAACTTCTGTTTGTTTTTAAGCTCATGGAAAAAAACAATTCACCTTCATCCAGAGCCCCCCAACTCCCTCCAGAGGGCCTACAGAAAACAAGCTGTGGCAAATAGGAAGGAGATGATTCCAGAAGAGCTTTGGGGCAGACTGCGTTTTCACATGTATTTACATAACTCATTATCAATAAATTCTAACCCAGAAGTTAGCTAGAAGGTTCCTCTAATAGTCTCCTTGTTCCCCGTCTCCTTGCTGAAGTAGGTGAAAAGGCCTTTTCCTAGACATTAAACTAACTAGCTCCTATACCATAAATTACTTAGCCTAAACCAGGCCATATACTGCTATAGCTATCATAAACCAAGATCAAAACTGACACTGCCAGTCAGCTGTCTCCTTCACAAGATCCAGTGCTCTGAGCAGACAGGACTTCAGGGCTGTAGCACAGAAAAGGGTGATGACGTTCTTCCTTCAAGGCAATATCCTCCATCATCTCCCTCCTTTCAAATGCCAATGCAGGCTAAGGAAGAGCCTCCAGCTGTCCTAAGAGTGAATCAACACTCCCTAGAGCTAGGCTAGGGCTAGAGGCTAGGCTGCTAACTTAGGACACTGCAGCTCCACTTCCTACCCCAAGGCAGGAGCTCCATCCTCTGAACGACACCCCCAGGCACATCTTGGAGAACTCACAGCAGAAGTGGAGGCTGGTTAGAGGCATCCACACCTGGGGCTCTCACCTTGCAAGGAAGGTCTATTCCTCTCTGTGCCTCCCCGCCTCCAAAAGGAGCCCTTTGAAAAGCAGGGGAGGGAACAGCCACCACTAATTGTAGGAGTTGAAACCTGGCATAGTTCTGTCCATGCACCTCTGCAGACAGATGATTCTCTTTGAACCTCTGGCACAGCTTGTCAGGTTGCTGCCCTCCCCAGAGAAGACGAGAAAAAAATAGAGCGATGATTACACAGACTTCCAAACTGGAGAAAGAGCGAGAGGGAACACGAACAGCCTCCATGTGTCAGGCTATGAAAGGGCAGCGACTCTGAAAAACAAACCCTTAATTTAAATGTTAATGAAAGTGCTGAAGAGACATCAGAGGCTTTAGTTGCTCTGCTAGGAGCAGAATCACCAGGTCTAGAATTTATGACCCCCTTCACCTCCCCTCTCCCCTTCTCTGCTCCATCAGCCAGAAAAGTTAGAGAGAGAAAAAAAGAAAGAAAGAAAAAAAACACTAACTTTAACATTAACTCCACACTTCCACCCTGGGATGCAATTGCTAAATTATCTGTCGGCAGAACACTGATCAAAGGTGGAAAAACAAAGGCATGCTGCACAGCCGAGCAAAGGTAAACAGCAGCCAAGGTCTGGTGAAGTTACCTTCTCCCCCTGCAAGTTTAAAAAGCAAAGATAAAATGATCATGAACTGGAAATAGAAACCTCAAGGCACGAGGCTGCCAGCCCCCTCCTCGACTAAGTTTCTTCTGCCACATCGATTAAGCAAATGCAGCTTCTCCGTGCAAACCAAGCAGCACAAGAAAGATGCTTTCCCCAAGCTTCCCAAGGCAGCCTTTCCCTCAAGCAAGGGGAAAGATGAGAAAAATTGCAGGGGATAAGTAAAACCCTCAATATGCAACAAGGCTCCACTAGATTAGAAACAGATGTCTGGGATCTAATTCAGTTAGCTACTGCCTACCAAATCCTCAGCCCACCTGCCCACAACCACTAGCAACCCAATTCACAGGGCTATAGAGAACGTATATATATCATGCAGCTATAAAAAGATATAAACATTAGAGTCTTGCCCCAAAGTGACAAGAAGGGAGCACTCCATTAGTCACAAAGTATGACGGGCAAAGGGAAGAAACTGGAGAGCTGCACAGTTTGTGAACCTACAGCAGCACTCACACGTGTGCTTGTTCCTAGGGAGAAGACACATGTTTGCCCATGGGAAGATGACACAGGAGAATCACTGCCACGCAATTAAGGCAACAAAACTTTTTTTTTTTTTTTCCTCCCAGCATCAAGGGAGCAGTCAGGGCACATGGGTAAGACCCAGGTGTCATTTCAGCTCCAGAGAGCAGCGAGTCGGACGTGACTATTGCACACATCGACAAAACGGCATCCAGAGCCTCTCTGAAGGCAGTGAGGGGTGGCAGTTAACACCACCTCTAACTCCGCAAATCCGCCCTGGGATCTCGCAGGCGAGCAGGGCTCTTCCTGCCCCTACTGCAGGAACAGCTGCAGGTCAGAATCGCCTCTCAATTACTCAAACCAACCAGGCTCCGCAGAGGTCCCAAAGGACGGCAGAGCTATTGCTGCCTGCTATTGTGCTGGCAATGCACAAACCAGAATAAAACCCCGTTCCTTCTCCCGTGTCCTAGCAGACGCGGAGAGGTTAAGTGTACAAAGCTGGGTCAGAACAGAACACTGCCACAGCCAAGAGCTCATTTTCATGTGCAGGAGGGGATGTCTGCTGGTGAAAGGGCAGCAACAAGTCGGCAGAGTGGGCAAGGAGGGAATATTACCATGGTCTTCAACTGCTGCATGTCATGGTTCCAAAATGTACAGTTAAAATTACTGCAGAGTTGCTCCAACTCTAATGAGTTGCTTTGCCTTAATGCAGTCTACAACATCAGACCTTTTTTTTTGTGTGAAAATGAAACAAACAGCCACTAAAAACAGTCTAGCAATCTTCAAAATTAATCATTTTGATTATTCCCAGTGGGAGGAAAGGGAAAAAAAGCCCATACAGTCACAGTACATGTCTATAACTTTCCTCCTTCCTTCCTCTCCCCAGCATGTTTTGCCTATATTTTACATTTTGCCTGAAGTTGTGCACAGAGATAGAGGTCTCCCAGATATTACCCTCCCATAATCTTCCATGGAAGTGGTAACTAAGTTCACAAAGGTCCAGACTAGCAGCTAAAGAGACAGGAGTTGGGTCTCAACCATCACACTGGCATAAAAGGAAGAGATGAAACAAACTTGGCTTTTGAAATTCCACTGCTCATTTTCCATCAAAACATTTGCCACAGCATTACTAGTACTTGGTACAAGCTTTCCTCCTCTATGGAACAAAGTTGAATTTCAGCTCAGTGACATTTGCAAGCAGGAACAGAGGCCACACACCCCAGCAAGCCAGGTGACACAGTTGTGTGAGTCCCAAAGATGTCCCTTCCCACCAAAAGCATCTCTGCCACAATAAGGCACATTATGGTTGTCCGGTATTTCCCAAGCTCACACCCACAGCTTAAATTTGGACACATTTTTGATCCAGCACCACAGAATTTCTAAATCCAAGATAAATAACAAACTCAACATCAAAGTCTGCTTTTATTCGCTCTCCCTCAACTTTACCAGCTTTTCTATGATCAGAAAAATAAATGCATTGCAACTAAGTTTCTCCTAAATAAAGGGGCATTTCAGTAGCACGCCGTATATCATAACCCTTATATTTCTGCAGTCATAAATGCCAAGTAATTAGACTCCATTTTCTCCATAAACCTATCCCTCAAATTAAACGATGTACAGTGGTCACTTTTCTTCCCTGGCTACTGCCACCTCAGGGAATCACAAAGCATGAAGGTGCCACTATTCCACCAGAAAAGCCTGGGTTTGCCTCACTTTGCACGTTTGAATTGGTCCACTGCACTCAGACTTGCCCTGGTCCCTGGGCACACATAAGTCACTGCAGTAAGCACCAGCAAATGAAAGTTTAACATCTGCATGACGCAGAGTTCAAAAGGCAAGTGAACTTGGGGGGAAGGGGATTACAAACAGCTAAGAAACATGGTTTAGGGTTCGCAGCCATCCTGCAAATACAGCATTTTCCTAATCTTTGCAGAAGGATAACTTTGGAGACCAGCAAAAGTTGCCAAGGCAAGCAGAGGCACCCAATTTTAAGGATACTCTCAAGACTCTTCTCTAGTCCCCAAAATGTCAAGTTGTACTATCCCAAATGATATCATTGATCAGCAGAAGTATGCAGGAGATCTGCTGAAATCCCAGGAAAGTCACAGGCCCCTTGTCATCCTCTCTGCCCGACAGGACACTACTAGGGAGTCCCAAGACAATGAAGCTCTGAGTGCACATCTGTACAGCATCTCTTCAACTACAGAAGGGCCTTGTTAAGGGACCTGATTCTGCACCAAGTCTACACCAGCAGCACCACCCATTCCTAGGGGAGGGCTCTCACCCTACACCAGCAAAAGAGAAAGGAGAATCAGGAGGGCACATCAAATGTTTAGGAGGAAGGGGAGGTTACGGGCTACATTCAGCCTCCCAGAGGAACAGATGTACCAAACTCTGGCTAGAAAGATGGAGGCTGTAAGACAGGGAAAACTTCATGCACAAGTGCACAGGGAACATATACTGGTGAAATACAGACTCCTGCAAGTAAAGCATAAGCCATGGAGCTCCTCAAAGCAGACCCTGCTAGAAACCAGATATTAGCTTTTTGATACCCACCCTCATTAGACAGCAAGCAATAAAACCTATTAGTGAAAAATTCATCTCCCCTGCCCCTTGCCCCAGCCCTCCCCCACCACATGCCCTCCTGCTCTGATCCTCTCTCTCCTCTAGGATGGCTGTGATTTGTTCTGAGAAGCGACAGGTTTATAGGTTAGCCGACACCTTCTCTCTGTGGAATTTTAATTAACTTCTCCCATCGTCAATATGTTAAGGAGCAGGGTTCCCATTATACGAGGTCAGCAGCGTGTTTCAGGCCCTGCTATATCAGCCGTCAAATTGAAGAATTAATGACGTGGCTAATTGGCTCTAATTCTCCACCCCCCAAAAAAACATTGAGGGTGGGGGGCTGTAGGGCTGGTGGGAGAGGCTGGTACAGTCTGCAGCCTCAAAAGAAAATGAGTGCACGATTTAAGCCCACTTGTTCATGGGGTAGCTGGTCCATAGCCTCCCATTCATCACCCTGCAGGGAGGAAAAGAGGGGTGGGGAGAGACAGTGGGTAAATATTGTGACAGAGAGCGTGCACACGTGTGCGCGGCGGGGACAGGAACGCTGTCCTGACAAGAGGCCACCTCAGTAGGTCATCACTTAGGAGCAGGAAGCAGCTCGCTGCTGGGCTCTTCCAGTCACGGCATGAGATCCAGGGCTAGTCTAGTGGGAAAAGGGCCCTTGCAGCATAGAAGGCAGCAAAGAACTTCCTTCTAACTTCCTGCAGCAGCATTAACACACATGGCACTACTCCAGAAACACTATCTGCCTCAAACACCAGGAGCAGCCAGTGCGTCATTCCCCTGATAATGCCCTTAGCTCCAAACCACTAAGTTTCTGCCACTTCGAAACAAGCTCAGAAATCTCAAAAGCATGAAATTACGGGAAATGTTTTGGTACGGTAAAAGCCTAAAATTTATTAGTTGCAGATAGGACATGAGCAGCAGCAACAGCTTTTCTTCTTCTTTCCCTTGAGGATGTTGAGGATCTGTCTTGCAGAGAACCAGGTAAAAACTGCACCAAAGAGATCTTGCTGGCCAGTGTAAGATTTCAAGAGAAATTTAAATGCCTCAAGTTTTCACTTTCTCAAGAACTGGGATACTTTAGTAAACTGCTTGGAAGATACCAGTATAGGCATCACCCACACATTCCATGCTGAAGCTGCAGTTGTAGCATTACAACTGTAACAGCAGCACAGAGCTACAGGCAGAAGAGCCTGGAAAACCATATCCCTGAACTACACTCCCACCTTCCCTATTCAACTTCAAAGAAAACTGACCTTTCATCATTGCTCACAGGTCCAGGCAAAAAGTACGGATCTTTCTGCTTGGTACCTCTACTGCCAGAGTTCAGTATAAACTGGCATCTTGTCAGTGTAGAAAACCTCAAGATGATCTGGCTCACTGCTCCTAACTAGCAAGATACAGTAGGGTAGAACTGACTATCCAAGGGAAAGCAAGCAGATGCCACCTGAAGAAGTAACAGGAATGCTGAGGCCATTTGCACAGCCTTTTTATGAAGGGACTACTCTACTGTACTGTACTCCATTCACTCTACTGTGAATGGAGAACACATCCGTTTTCCCAAGTTCCTGATGTAGTCCAAAGCACTTGGTCAGCCTCCACCTAGCTCAGGTCCTTGAGGTATCACAGTAATGCCTCAAGGAGATCTGAAGATCTATTTTGTATCCAACTCTTATTTCTCTCTATCGGAAATTGGGAATAAAGAGATCTCAGTTACCTTAATAATGGGCTGATAGCAATGGACCACACTCGATCCTCTGTCTGCACTGTGTGTAGACACTGCCCAACTCTGCCTGCGGACAGGGACCAAACCTGGAGAGAGAGAAATGCATGTTATGCCAGGTCACACTGAAGGCAGGACACACACAACTAACAAGCTGCCACAACTGCCATGCTCCCCCTCCCAGAGATCCCCAACCAAATTCCCGTTATTTATTTTTGAGAAGTGGAACCATCTGTTGATTACAGCCAGAAATAAGCCTTTACCTAACTTTAAGTGCTCATGTCAGTTTATCATGATGACCTTCCATCCCACTTGACCAAGGGAACAGAGAGAGCACCCCAATACACCACACGTCTCTGGGGGTAACACTCAGCACAGATTTCTCATGTTCTGCAGTTAAAAGAACAAGCAGCAAGATTTGATCAAATCTCTGCTGTTCTGAAAGAGGTCTGGAAGGCTTAGCACCACCCTGAAAATATTTTTACTCATAATACATTGAAAATTAATTGTCTGGTGTCCTGCTTGTGTGAAGGCATCCCTTTCAGACCAGGTTTCTTAAACATGCCACAGGCTATTTTCAGAGCAGCCCCTCTTGCCCACTGACAGTGTTAGAAACCCCCTTCAGTGCACACATCCCCCTGCACCACTTCACCCCCCATCACCTTTGACTCTTGGTCTTTATAAAGCCCCCCAGCTTCTCCCTGGGGCCCCTGCTTAGGGCCCTCACTTATCCAGCATTGCCCCAGCTCATAGGAGCTGGACACCCCATTCCTTTGCAACCTGTCCCCAGTGTTTCACTTGAAGACTTCAAAGCTGGGAGTGCCCTATTTGTTTGTTTGTTGATAATGCCCAGGATTGCAGGCTATTCTTGTCAGCGGGGAATTTAGCACCTAGTGTCAGCAAAAGCAGCAGAAAAGCTTAACTCTTTTAAGGCATCCCTATCTCCTACAGGTTAAAAATATTGCTCAGAGCACACTATCTGGTGCCTATCACACAGGAATGTACATTAGCAGCTCTTCAGGGCTTAGCCCTAATCAACACTCAGCAGAGCCCTCAATAGCTTAGACACTTAGAGCCCCTTTAAAAGGCTGGTAGGGATTCCCTTCCACCTTCAAGAGCCTCATTCATGCAAACAAGGCAACCCACAAAGCAATGATAAAAATAAAAGGTGAACATCCCTAGGGGCTGTGCTGCACAGAGCATTGGGTGGGCAAGATCTCACACCAGTTCCAGCAAAAACAGCCTTAATTCTTTTCTGGTCTTAAAGAATTTGTTCTCAAGGTCAGGGAAGGTCCAGGGGAAGCAGCAAGAAGGCAAGCTCCCAAAGAGCCGGTGCAGAGCAGAGAAGAGCAGCCTTGTTTATGTGCCAGCCAAAGCAGCATCCAGACTTTGCTCCCAGAAGACAAGTAGCATCCCAAGCAGTGCTCTTTCCACCTGAACATAGCTCTGCTTGGGAATATCTCCTGCAGGAGCACACCCACCCAGAGAGACGGAGCAGGGCACTGCTGCTCAGCAGCCTGTCAGGTGGCTACCCACCCCCTTCCTACAAAACTTCAGAAGAGGCATTAAAGTCTCTCTGCCCTGGCCTCCCTTACTAGTAACCAGGAATAGTAATTTCTCTTTTTGCCTCCACTAACTCTGTGGCACCTATCAGGACATGGAAAGTACACCAGGAATCTGTCCTGAGCAACAGTCAAAGCTTTCAATATAGAGCATGAAACTAACAGTTGTAAAGATACTACAGGTACTGCATCATGCAAGCAGGAAGAGCATGGAACAGCTGCACAGAGTTTCTTAAACTACTGAAACACAGCTGGGAACCAGCTCAGAACAACTCTCCAGGTCCACAGGAACATGGTGCTGCCAACCACATCCAAAGGATAACAGTAAGAAGAAGAATAATAGTAATAATAAAAATATTAACAAGGCTCCACCTCAAAAAGTAACAGCCAAAAATCATACCTCCGTGATACCAATTAGAAAGGAGAAAAATGGAAGCTGGTGGTGCCCACAGTCTACCTTCAGTCCTGGAAACAAGGACATGTTTGAGATACATAGGACAACTTTCTAACTAACTGGCATGAATCTCCACTCTTTTGTTAGATGAATGCATAGTGAAAGCAGCAAAGCATTCTTCTATGTTTCCAGCTCAAACCAGCAGCTCATACTTCAAAGTACTGCCAAACCTCTTTCTTAAAAGTCTGATACAGCAACCATCTTTTCAGAGACATGAGCTTACACCAAGATAGGCAGTGCTCCTCCTGCAGATACACAAGCTGGGGATTCCAAGAGTTCTGCTGACGTTTAAACATTCACAGCATGAGACCTCCACGGTCACCTCTGGGAGCACCTGCAGCAGCTGGATCCGCACTGCTCACCTTGGCTGTTCTGTCCCGGGAGCCGCTCACAATGAGGCCGCCTTGAAAGTCCACACAGTTCACCTCCTGTTCGTGCGCAGGAAACTTGACACTGTAGGAGCCATGAATCTTGTGAAGGACAATATTTCCATCCCTGAAAAACAAATCTTGAGGTGGGAAACTTGTTTCAAATCCCCTGGCTGGCCAAGCACCTTCCATTCGCGTTTGAGAATGCCATCATGGCCATTAAAAAGCCATGACTAATCTCTCAGGAGAGCTGAAATTCAAGGAACATTATTAACCCTCCACTCCCTACATTCTCTTAAAACTCGACTTCTGGCCATTAGAAGCCTGATCTGCTACACACAACAGCTTTTGCTGGGCACCATTTCACCTAGGAAAGATGGGTTTAGGTTAAGCTACACAAAGCAGCAGAGCAGCCATTCCTCCTCCTTTTGCTTTGATTCCTGAAATCTAGAATCTGTCCAGATGCTGGGTGGCTGGAGTGAGTGGACAAGCAAGCAGCTAGCTCCCACCATGTCTAAACCTCATCTTTTCATTCATTCTAGAGCAGCTGCGTGGAGGATTGTGTTTTGAAGTAATTACAAAGAAACTTAGACTCCTCTTCAATCAGTTCATTATATTTACTGCAAATATTAAATGCACATCTTCATTGCCACCTGGATTTCAGCTATGGGTTGGCAGCAGAGAAGGGTGGTTGGGTGTTTTTTTGTTTGTTTGTTTTGGGGGGTTTTTTTGTTTTGTTTTAAAAAAAACAGGGGAGAGTCAAGACATCCAGTGCAGACAAATATGCTTCTCCCAATTCTGTGCTCAAGTGTTGTGTATAGTAACTAAAACTTTATAAACAGCTGTGTTTTATCCTTTAATTGAAAAGCCTGGTTGAATGCAAAATTAATTGGAAAAGTGTTTGTGCACTCGAAAGCTTGGCAGTTTTCCCCTTTTCTACAATTATATCCATAGGTCTAATAAAGATACACTTGTCTCCAGGAAGCTTTATGCATAGCTGCAGTCCCAGTTAACTAGCAGTTCTGACTATCAGAGTACAGCCTAGCTACCCTGACTACCACAGGGAAAGAAATGAGCCTTGCAGATCAGTCAGGATTGTGTGGCATTCATCTACACAATTTTAAAAAAGAAAAGGGTAGTCCATACTGCCAACAGCGTGAGAGTCAGCCCCCCCCCCATCACTTTAACAAAGTTTTTTTCAAGACAGAACCAGATCATGCACAAGGACGCTCTACGGCAGGACTGACCTCTGATCTGGTCTGAAATTGCACAAAACCTTCCCAACTTCATCACCCTGCTCCCAGGGCTCTCATACACCAAACTTACCCCCCTCCACTGACGACGTGGGAGTTGACAAGAACAAAGCGACACACGTCCTCCTGGTGGCCCGAGAAGATGGCCTGAGGGTGACGCTGCAAACCCGCCGTGTCCGCACAGAGCCGGTAGGCCTCGATGTTCTCAGCTTGAGAAAGGTACAAGTACTCGCCATCCAGCTCCATCCAGGGCATCAGGCTGCAGACACACAGCAGGTTAAGCAGGGGAGAGAAAAAAAAAATAAAAAAGGAAAAACAAAATTAAGAATTAAAAAAAAAAGAAATTACATACATATTCATAGCAACAACAACAAAAATATTTACTCAAAAAAGGCAGTGGAATTGGAACTGCTGCTCACATGCAGAAGCAGGGCTTAATATAGCAGCAGGGCTAAGAAATGAAGTTTCTCCAGAGCACATCGCATTGCTGGCATTTTTCTAAGAGTTGAAGAAAAAGACAAGCATGGAATCTCTGAAAGAGAAGATGGCCAAGAGTCTAATGTGTTTAGATAGGAAATACTTAAGGCCCCTGACCCCTCTTGATGAGCCCTGCACTTTTTAAGCAACTAGACTATCAGGCATTCGGGAGCTATGCCGAGCATTTCTAACAGAGCCTTCAACATGAGGCTTTGTGTGAACACTAACAGTCCTCATCTGCACTTAATTTGCTGATGTCCTGCAGAGAACATAAAGCTGCTGCTCTTTCACATCTGAGCAGAGGAGCAGGTCACATCAAGCACAGATCTTCCTACAGACAGGAGGAAAGAAATCCTGCATACTTTGTACCCTCACGTGTGAGGCAGTAGGGTGAGAAGCAGCAGGGGCTGGAAGGCCTTCAAGAACTTTGTTATCCTCCTATAGATGAGGTTTTTCTTACAGTCACATCCCTTCCACTTCTGAGCCCAAAGAGGCAGAAGAGCAGTATCTCTTCATCTCCATCGCTCATCCTTCAGAGGAGATCGTGCATCCTTCTGTCCCTTGCTATGTGTGGGAGAGCAGCAATCTCCCTAGAAAGGGCCAGGCACAAACGTCATGGCCCTCTTAAAGAGCAGTTTCAAAGTACTTTGAAGATACAAGTTATAAGTGAAAAAGGTTTGTTTTGTTGTTGTTTGTTTTTTAAATAAACAAATAAAAACACACACACTCCCTGGAAAAATGAGGAGGAAAAAAAGAGAAAACACTTGAGCAATAATTAAGCACAACATCAATATCTTTTTCTTTTTTTAATATATATTATTATTCTTGAAATAAACCCAAAACATAGAAGACAGAACTCCTGACTACGATGTGAATTTGGGCTGTGAGCTCTTCCTCTCTGCCTTTGCATAGCCACCAGAGAATCAACAACTAGACCTTCTGGATAGGGCAAGACAAGCCACGAAGAGACATTGGGCTCCTGTTTACAGGGCACACAGGCACAGAACAGTCTCCACTCTGCACTGACTCCCATGCAAACACTGAGCAAAACCAAAGCTTTTCCATAGAACAACTTTTCAGTTTGCAGGCTATTAAGAAACAAGCTGCTTTGAAAACAGGGCCTTCTCATTTTTTGCAGCTCATTCAATCTCAGAAGTCATGATTTTCTGTGTCAATAGAGCCGTCACACAGCCATACCGCAAAGCATCACAACAAGGGCCTAGGAGCAAGGAAGAGGACAAAGTAGCTTATTAGACATTAGATATGTGCTTGCATCTATCTCTAGCAACAGGTTTTTAGTCACAAGGACTAAACAGTTGAGTGCAGGTTATAGTGTTCATTTGGGATTTGGTCATATGCATGGAAAAATGAGAGACATCTTTACGGCAGCAGCTTTGACTTAAGGCAGCCTTTGATTTCCTCTTCCTTCCTCCACTCCCACACAGAGCTCTAAAACCAAGTGAATATCCAGCTTCCTTAGACTATAGCCAGTTTCTGACATTATCCTGCTGCAATTTAGCTTTTATCTTTTTTTCTTCTCCTATAGCTTTTTCATAAGGAGAAGTTATAAATTTGAAAGCAGGATAAATTAAATTAGGGCATGCAGTTTGGATCCAACCTTGCATTTTCACTTGAAAAGCTGGTTTAGTAATGACCTCCACATCTACTGAGCCCTTCTTCACAGATGGTCTCAAGCACTCTACACGCAAGTATACAACCTGCACCACGAACCACTCTCTTCACAACAGCTCTGCTTTAGACAAGCAGTGGCACATTACCTACCACCTCAATCTACACAGCACCAAAAGGCAAAAAGGCACAAAAGCTTGGTAGGAGGCCTCTGCTCTTCAGAAAGTAAACTATATTCCTTCTCATTTTCCCCTCTGTCTAATGATGGAGAGGCTGAAGCTTTAGATGTACTTCTCAGACATTAAGCCCCTTTACTTTAAAAAGTGAGTACACCTTTGCAAGCAAGATTTTGACAGCAACAATCTCCTTTAAATAGCGTCAAACATACATTTTGTGAGTAGAGCAAGGGAGCATAAGGTAGAATAGCAACTAACATGTTAGATTTGTATGTCCAAATCTAGAAACAGAGGAAAGCATGTGAGAAAACAAGCATTTTGCAGAAATGCAAAGAACAGAAGTCCTAAAGAACATATGGGGTCAAGGCATGCTAACTGCAAGAACAGGACAGAAATTTGTCCTTTCTGTCTGAAAGGAGTAGAGATTTCTAAATCCAACATCTCATTTCAGGACACAAATGCAAACGCAAGGTCCCTTAGCAGCTGACACAGAGCAAAGTAGAAAAGAAAGGAGCCACTTGCTTGTGTTTCCATTTCAGCAGTATCTCCCTTCGGCAGCGTCCGTGCCTCCAGTTCCGAGAGACTTTCACCCTTTCTTTCACTGGAACGCCAACTGCTCTGCAAAGAAACAGAAATGAGATGAGCAACGGGGTCTGACATCATGCGGAGAACAAACAAGTTGCTCACAGGTATATTCTCACTCTGGAGAGGCACTTGGGCACAAGGGCACTTAGAAAAGTTGATGAGATGGGAACACTGAGCACTAAATTGATGAACACTTGATGATGAACAACACTTGATGAACACTCAGCAACAAAGCAAGCCCACCCCAATGATTGCTGTAGTAAAAGCTTTAGATTGCCACCCCAATGATTGCTGTAGTAAAAGCTTTAGATTCAACCAAGAATTAATCTTGTATGCTGAGTGCAGTACAGGTTCAAACAAAATGTAATCAAAGCAAGAAGATATTAAAAAATGAATAAAGAAAGAAAGAAACAAAGCATGACCCTTGAAACAGAGGCTAAAGAAAGGCCAGTTAGAGCTGAACTGGAAGTCAGAAGAAAATGTCTAGCCAGCACTAGCAACGAAACCTCTCCAGGCCCTCACTGGCCTGACAATGACATAACCAGATACAGTTACTAGAAATCAAGATCGACCCAGACTAAAAATAAAATGTATTGGAGGGCTACACAGACAAACACTCTCACACAGAAGTAGAGCAGACCATCCCTTACCTTAACTCAAAGGACAGAATTCCACTGCACTGCTGGAAATGTCTCTACTTACAGTCAAAGTTACTAAAGGACTGACTGCAGTTCATACCCAGCTGCTCAGATACAAAAAGTTATTTGGAGACCCATTGGTTCAAGCACACAAAAACACCATTTACCTCCTTGAGTAAACCAACAGCGACACAAAGCAGCCAGGCAGGGTTTGCCAAAGGGACCTATGCTGCAAGACAGGCCAAGATCCACACAGCTCCAAAGGCGACTACATGCAGGTACCACCCCTGCAGCCCATGTCTCAAGTGCCAAAATGGCTATTTTATTAAGTCACCCAATTCAAGCATCTGTTCAATATCTATTTTGCTTCTATGATACAGGATTGAGCAAAGAAAGGAGGAAAAAGAAAAGACACCTCAACCTCTCCTCTTCTCATATGCTAAGCTTAAGTATTCAGGACCTTAGTGGAGTGCAAGTAGAAAGGATCAGAGCAGTACAAACACAAGGAGTTTTCAACTTATCTTTTGCAACTGGGGATTCTGAAACATCTTAATCCACCAAAATCTTTCCTTTTCTATGCATTTCTCAATGGCAAATAGTTCCCAGCCACATTGGATGAAAGGAAGATCAGGGACCGCTGCCCACACCAGGATGAGTTCCCTCCTCCCATTCCCATAATGCCCCCAAAACACTTCCCAAAAGTGACATTTTTTGGGTGCTCTATCATTTTTAAAACAAAGATTAGCTCCCTGTAAATAAACATCTCCTATGGCTGTTAATGCGTGTAGGAATCTCTAACCTAGCCCTAGGGCCTGGCCAGATTCTCATTTTCCCAGCCTTTCCTTCATAGCCTCAGGCTCCTTTTTCTCCGCTCACCCTTCCCGTCCCTTTTCTATGCTTTCCGGCACTTAGTCACCATTATAATTTGACTGCATTCCTGGGCATGTGACCCATTTTAAACAAAAACAGCAAGAACACACAGAAAAGCTTTTTGTCCCCTAGAAACCTGTGCAACTATAAGTTTATGATCAGTACAGTCATGCCAGACAAAGCTTGGAGCTTCATAAATTCACTTTTATTTCTCATAACCCTTAAGAAAAAACTATATCTCTAGAGTTAACCTAGGCTGCAAGAAGAGGAATTCCACTTTTAAGAGAGCACTTGCTGGAGTCCGTGGGGCCAGATACTGTTGGAGATGAGGAATGCGCAGCACTGAAAAGCCAGGTCAGGTCCAGCAGCCACCTCACTGCTTATTACTCTCACAGACAGAGCTCAGGCTCTCCGCCTACATTCGATTCCATTCATTATTCCAAGACACTTCTCACCCCTCAGCTAAAATCTGTATGTGGGGAGAACTTAAGCCACTAGCTTTCAGTGATGGAAAATGCACTCATGCCCCAACCCCCCCAACACGTACAGGCCCATGCAGATGTCCTGAGCTCAACAGACAAACCTTAAGACTAAATATAATCTCCAAGGCTCTCAAAAAGGTGAATTCAAGGGCAAAAAATGCAGCCTCCACTTCATATAGCCAGTCGTTCTCCTATTTGAGGGGTGGCAGGCCTTGACCCTGCTGCTGCTGGAAGAGAAGTTTCAGAAGAGAGGGTCACACGTCACCTTGGTGCAGGTACCAGAGGAGGAGGCTGTTTGCTGGAGTTCTGGCTTCGCACCCTCCAACACTATTAGCAGATATAGGATTTTTTTCCCAGTCTGCTTCCTCTATACAACAATTCTGGACTGAGATATTTAAATGTGTCTTAGAAATGCCTGCCTTCTATCCTCCAGACATTTCTACTTACACAAAACAGACAAGAGGGAACTGAACATAAGGAGAGCATGAGACAGGATGCAGAACTGCACTGACATGCACCTCCCCTCAGACTGAACTGTGGCAATTTCCAAATGCTATCGGGGATCAAATAGCTCCGACCAACAAGAGAGTTAAATCCAACTTACTGATGGAATCAAGGGCTGAGATATAATTTGATTTGGTTTTCATCAGCCCTCCCCAGAACAGCTCCCAAAAAGGAATCAATCAAGGTGATAAGCCAGCAAGGCTCTACAGCAAGTCTCAATATGAGAGAAAGAGCATCACTGTATAATTGCAATCATTTCATAAAAATAATCCTTTTATGCCCTTACAAGGACTCTTCTGCTTCAGTCTTTCTGCACGTGCAGATCTTTACAAATTGCTCCACAGTTATCCAAGACAGACAGCAGAGGTCACACACCCACAGCAAGAGACCTATTTAACCAAATGCCTCCCACTTCAGCAACTGGATTGAATATCCCAAAATCCAGGAGACTAACCTCCTTCACAATGCCTGATGCTATATAACCTGCAGCAGAGACTACGATCCTCCAGCCAGCCAACAACCTGACCCCCTCTAAGACAGAATCCAGCAAAACACTAAATCTCATTCTTAAAATTCAGCATATGCTTAAGAAGCTTGGTGGAATCAAGACCTTGGCACCCAAGTTTTAAGGAACCTCATCCAACAGCAACAATTCACGACCACGGGAGGTTGACTCAAAGGGGAAAGACAGCCCTGGTTTCACCAGGGCCCAAATAGTGCAACGCTGAAGAACGCTGGCTAGGGAATCAGAGCAACACGCTCTTGTACAACCCAGCATCCAAGAAAAATGGCAAGAAACAAAGGGTGATGGAACTAGTGAACATGATACATGAAAATTCATCAATACTCAGCCAAAATGTCTTTAAAGGCCCCACGCAGATCAGAGTCCAGCATCTTACCACCTGTGCTAGAAAGTCTCAAATCCAACAGCTTATAAAGCTGCATACGTCAGAAGATACAAGGCTGTCTCATTAACCAAATAACCCAAAAAACAGCACTCTATCAGGAACACAAGTCATGCTGTGCAACATGTACGAGGTAAGCATGCAACTGGAAGCATGTTTTAGCCCAGGTCACAAGATCCCTTTAAAGAGATTTTGATACAACAAGGGGCACCTAAACATTTCCTATAGCCTGGGAGTGTTTTTCAGGATAAAAGCCATCTCAACCAACCCACTATAAGGATTTTTCATTTCCCCCTTCCTCCCCCACCCCACAGAAAAAGTTGAAGCATTTTGCTCAAATTATGGATTTCCTCTCTTTCTTGGCAGAGTTACCAGAAGAAACACAATATTCCTCCTGGAGCACACTTCCCAGCTGCTGAAGTGAGTGACTGGGACCGTCCCCACTAGCGCCACTGACCCAGGTGACCTCAGCCACCACGGCAGTTACTGGTCTGGGCCTCCAAAGAAAGCAAAGTAAGAATCATTCGGCCACAAAAAAAAAAAGCACATTTCCACCTAAAGCTTCACCTCCAGTAGTCTGTCCCCTCCCCAGTCAAAGGCCCTTGCCATCACGAACAGTATTTCTGCTAGAACAAGATCTTTCTGTGTTTTACTGCATCCCAGGGAGATTCCTCCTGCCTGTCTACAATTTCAGCATGTGCTTAAACAGTGGTGCCTGCAACAACACATACCATGTTACAGAAGATAACACCAACATGTCATACTGTATATTTTCCCAGCTGCATGGAGCATCCTAACCCACAGAAGTCCTTCACGTTTTGCTACATTTTAAGTGCCAAAAAGCTCATGGGGAAATGTAAGGCAGCAGAAACCTGCTGAGACGCAACCTCTTCCGTGGACAGAACCTGCTGTCTGCTCAGTGCTGCCACTAGCGTGCCTCAAGGGTCACCCAGAGGAATATGCAGGTCACAGTGGCTAAGACCCATTTTCAACCTTGGCCCCGTGGCGGCAATGGCCAACACAGGGACCAACTGCATTTATTTGTGTAATCAGGACACACCTGTTGAGGGGCAGGGTCTCAGTGCAGGCCACCAACAGACAGATGAGAGAGAAAAGCTATTTATGTCAGAAGCTCCTGTTGCTGTCCTCAAGTCAGCCTCCTTTCAAAACAGCTCTTTGAGTATAAAAATTCCCCCTGAATTCCTTCAGCACATGCCCCTTATTTAGCCTACTGCCAGGTTCACCGTGTCTGCTACGCTCCCCGCTCTCCTATTTGATACGGCTTCAAGTAACCGGGATGGAGAAGGGCTCTGCAGACTTCTCTCTTGCTGCTCCTCGCCTCCTCTGGGGCATCTACACCATCTCAGAGACATTACCAGGCAGCGCAGGTTTACTGCTCCACTTTGCAGATTGTGGAAGTGATCCACCTGCATGAAGAAGCCAGAGACAAATCAGAAGAGCTGCAGGCAAGTTTCTGCACACCCAGTAAAGATGTGCACCCCTGCGTATGTTTCCCCAAAAGAAATCACCATGGATTCTAAGCCACAGGAGTCCATCCCCTCCTTCACAGGATGGTCCCCCTCCTTGCCATGGGCATATTTGCTAAAAACTCCTGGCAGGGCTTTGTCTCTCTTCGGTAGTTGTACAGACTCTTTGGACACAAAACCTGGGCTGCCTCAGAAAAATGAATAGCCCTGGGAAGACCAGGGCAAACCTTCAGTTGCCAAACAGTAGTTTTATCTGTTCTGTTTTGAAAAAGTAGACTGCTGGGGTACTATTTGATAGAGTGAAACCATATACAGCTACTTCACTTCAGCAGCTTACAGAACTAATAGCAACAGGCACAGTATGCATTTGCCAAGCGCTGAACTAGATAAAATTTTTCTTTCACTTTGCACTCACAAAAATTTAAAGGCCAGTAAAAACTCTTGCAAACAATTTCACTTTCCCAGCATATGCAGCAGTTGGTAAGTTTTCAGAACCATCCTGACAGATCTATCCTGCCTCAAATTAACAGCTGAAGAGGCACCAGGAGTCTAGCAGGAGTCTATAAAAACCGCAGCCTTCTCCAGCACAAAGCGAGAGCTGTGTGCCCTCTTCCAGGATTTTGCCGTTATTGCAATATCCTCCCCAGGGCATTCTCCTTTGCATCATCTGCACGGCCTCACTGCCTATTTCATTTTTGACTTAAAGTAATGAAACTTTGGCAAAACAAGCTTTAAAAGACGAAGGAAAGTGAAGTAGCTTTCCAGGCACCCGTGCTCCCTCCCCCTCCAGGAGGGAAGGCAGAGGTCTCCTGTAATTGCTGTCGTTTGCATTTGGACTTGACTTGCAGAGATTGGCCATTTCCTGCTCCTGCAGGTGTATATGTGTGTGTATATATAAATACATATTTTTTTTCCTCTCTCCTCTCCAAGAACTGGAGAAAACGCTACTTTTATTAACTCCCAGAAATGCTCTGACAAACTCTTCAATACTCAAAGATGATAAATTCACCCATGAATGAACCTATTTTTCTGAACTGGAAAATACACCATATGCCTATCGGGCAAAGCAGGACTGGAGATAGGCAGAGAGAAAACACTTTGTGGAACATTTCTATATTTTGACAATAACTATTAATACACGACAAAGAACACACTGTCAAGCTATTTAGGCTACACAGATCTAACTTACCCTCTCAAATTCCTCTGTAGCAAAGAGGAAATAAGTTTAGCCCAGCTGCAACTTTATTCCCTTCTTCTATGCTTTAAATAAAGAGCCACCTTGCAGCGAGCCGCCTGCCTCTCCGATTTCCCCAGACCAAGGTGGTCCAGCAAGCAAGGTTTAGGACGAGGGCACCATCTTCTATTCCTGGCTCTGACACTGACCTGCTGCACCGAGGGCAGCTCATTGCACGTCTCTGCCTGCCCTCCCAGCCCTGTTTGCCCTGTCTATTTAGGCAGCTCTTCAGGGCGGGCATCACTCTCCCCAGGCCTGCACAACAGCTGGCAAAACACTGAGGCCACCAGACACCGCGGCTGTATTGCTACTTGCACCAAAAATCCCAAAGGCTTCGTGCTGCTGCTCAGCTCCAGTCTAGTCAGAGAGGCAGCTACTAAGCCACTATTTTTTTCTGCAATGATTTTTTTTTTTTTAAACCTGTCAAGTTTTTGAGCAGAAATGCTCCATGAACTGAAGTGCTCCATCGTAAGCACAGGGTCTGACTCTTGGTCAGGCAGTTCTTACCACTGAGCACAGCAAAACTCTTCAGTGTGGCCCCCATTCTTTTTTTAAGCCATCCTCATTACAAGGTCTTGCTGCTCTACAGGGTTATACATAAAACTAATGTGCCTGTACAGAACAAGGGGCAGCCTCACACAGAAAGGCTTGTAGGACCCCTCTCAAGAGCCACATAAAACTAAAACCACTAGATACTTCCAAAATATCACAATAATATTTTATTAAGCATTTTCTTATTGCTAGATTGAAGAGTATTTTTAACACTAAAAAAGGAATTGAGAGCCTCGCTGAAGCAGGCCCTACAATCCCTAATACACGTTAATTCACATGGATGTAACCCAGGATTTTTTTTTCCCTAAGGAATGAAGTATTCAGAAACATTGCTCAAAGAGATTCTGTCTCTTCCTTAAGTGCATGATTGAATCAACACCTTAAACCCTTTACTTACACACACAGGCCCCGATTAGCTAAGTTTACCAGAAAGGGCAAATATAAAAGATTGCCAGTGTTATGAATATGCCTTTCAGCATAACAGCTAGTATCTGGGATTAAGCCCGTATCTTCTTCTGACATTAGCAAATCAATTTAAGGTTGTGCAAGCCTAAATTCATGTCCAGAGATAAACAAGGCAGGCAATTTTTAAAGGTGCACAGTCCATAAGAAGTAAAACCCTACAGTTTATTTTAGTATATATATATATATATATATGTATGTAGCATTACTGCAATTTTTCCTTTCTATACAGTAAACAGCTAGGGCTTTCCAAACAGTTTCTTAGAGAAATTCTCTCTTCCCTATTTTAGGGGAAGAGATCGTTATAGATGAGTTGACCATGCAAACAGTTGTCCTACATGCAAACTAAAGCCTGTTTCTGTGATCTTGTTACAATAATCTTCAGATATACCCAAGAGAAACAACATTTTAAAGAAATGGTGTCATTTTCAAGTTAATCACCCTTTAAGAAACTGGGTAAGGGTGGGGGAGAGTAAGTTTTACAGCTATCGTGCATATTAGGCTCAAATTATCACTATTTACAAAGCATTAACAGATGGCTTATCAAAAGCCATTTAACAGCAGAAATGATCTAACTAGTACTGAGATGGTTTTTGTTCTCAACAGTAAATACTCCCTAGACTAGTTTTTAACTTGTGCCAGCCTCGCTGGGACCATCAGTTTAAGATCTAACGTTGGAGACATGCATATTACTTCATTAAGCACATTTACCATAAATGGTTCCGGCTTTCACTTTCTCAATTGCGGACAGTATTGCACATTAAAAAAAAAAAAAAAAGCATTAACCTAACACAACACTCTGCAGAATGTGCACCAGAATCCTCAGCTCTCAATTGATTCAAAGCTAAGCTAGAAAGACTCAAAAATTGCCCTATATCACTAGGCAAGAGGAGTTATCACCCAGGGATATTTTAGCTTGAACATCTACTCAGCTCCTGTTTAACCTTCGGGGAGCAGCTTGCCAGGTTCCTAGTTAAGAAGAAAGATTGTGTGACCAGCAGCTTCTCTCTGCCCCCCATGTTGGCCTAACAAAACAGAACCTCTCTCCACAAGCCTTACTCCCTCGATTGCAGTAACAGCCCTCATACGAATGACATTCAAGAGGGGCTGGTGGTACAGAAAAGACAAGGCCATTGTAAACCCTCAAACTGCCATAGGGAGTATTTAATGCTTGTTAAGTCAAGTACAAAATCTGTAACATTGCAATCCACGGCAATTCTTTTGGAGATGGACAGATACAGTCCCCTCCTCCTGAGATTAGGGCATGTACTTATCTCTTCTTAAAACCATCTACCTACTGGAGCAGAACTCCAGCAAGTGTCCTGAGATACTTGCACAAAGCAAAAGACAAGTGCTTAACTTTCAGGTATTGTCCAAAAGATTTGGCACACTATCTATTTCAAGTCCAATACGCTAAAATAATTAAAGGGTTCACCCCCCACAACTATTCCTCAAGGCTCCTGCACATGCTTGAGCTCCCTAGGACCAAGGTAGGCATGACCACTTCTAAAAGCAGCACTCTGCAAGAGATGTTTAAGGAAAACTTGGAAATACGACTCAGCACAAAAGCACATCCTAGAATTACTAGAAAAATTGTTCATAGCAAACCTAACAGCATAAAAAACCCTGAGTTTGACACTCAAGTACCCTTCCTTTCACTTAAAACCTCTGACCTAACAAACCTCTTCTGAAGCTGTTTATAGACCCGCATTCCTCTGTGGGGGGAAATGATGGTCCTTGCGCATGCTGCACCTGCTCTGCTGTACACCTGATCCCTCCCGCAACCCAAGCAGCACAGTATCACCTTAGCCTTAATGAAAAAAATACAGAACTTCATTTCCTCGGTAGACAAAATAATATATCACAGCAGACAGAGTCCAGGAGTCACAACGCACGGCCCTTGCCCCCGCTGACTTCAAAAGGCACTGCTGCAATGCCCCTAGTCTGCAGCCCCCAGCCTAGAAAGGCTGGGTGGCTGAAATGCTGGGTGAAACCCCAATGCAGAGATATTCACCATGGCTCAAACTCTCCTCCTGCTTATGGGAGCTGCAAGGGGACCCCCAGCGTGTGCACTATTGCTGAGACAGCAGGGTGAGACAACAGAGCAGCCCTAAGAGCTGACATCCCTTCTACGATCAACATCGGGGCAGGCCGTAAGCACCAAATGACACTGGCAGCTCCGAGCTAGCAGCAAAAAGGAAATGC
Source organism: Tinamus guttatus (assembly GCF_000705375.1). The sequence goes on from NW_010589852.1 coordinate 88,201, forward strand.
AGGAATGGGGTGAGACAGCGGAGCAGCCCTAAGAGCTGATACTGGCAGCTCTGAGCTAGCAGCAAAAAGGAAATGCAGGAAGGGCCCCATAGATCCCAAGAATGTAGTTTTCCTCTTGGAATTCCATAAAGCAGCAAGGGAAGTCCATGTGGCATAACCACCGCTGAGTGCTACCTTAGCGAGTCTGGGAGAAGAACCATGATGTTCAGATTCTCGCCAGCCAGGGACAAGGCCCAAGGCCAGCAAGGCGCTGCACGCTAAACACTAAAGAAAAAAGGAAAAGGAGAGTTTTGCTGCCAGAAGTCACACGGGGTTCTAGAGCCCCTGCCTCTGTGGTAGCAGCGGTAACATCAAGGTAAGAAACTCAAGTCCCTGAGGCCCACACCACGAAGACTCTCGCACGGATTATCACATGTACCTAAGCCCGTGCACCAGCCCTTCCCTCAGAGAGGTTGGCCCGGCTCTATCTCCTTCACCTCCTCGTCTGGAGGCTTGCAGGGCACCTCCAGGGCTTCGGCGGGCCCACACCGGCCTGCGCCGCTCAGGGCCACGAGCGCTTGATGGCCGCCCACCGCGGTGGGCGGCTCCACGCTCCCATGGGCCCTATGGCCTCCTCCTCCTCGAGGAGG
>NW_010589852.1:89433-99798 GCF_000705375.1 Tinamus guttatus
GGGGTGCCCGGGCCCTGCCGAGCCCACCCTAATGAGCCGCTTCGCGCGTTAACGGGAGTCACCGGGGCTGCCCCGGCCTCTGCCCGGGCGGAAGTGCCTCCCCTCCAGCCACCCCCGCTCTTCACAGCTGGGGATAATAACCATTTACAAGTACCTTCTGCCTGCATTTATTAATAATGCAGATAATTGACAGCAGGGAGACTCTACCAAGTAGCTGCAGCATTTGCTGCACCCCCCGGAGCAGCCCCCTCCCCTCAAAAAGTTAGGATAAGAGCAAGGTAATTAATGCTTATTTGTTATCCCTGAGCAGGGACAGGTGCAGCTCTCACCCCCTGGAAAGTCACCAGAGCTCAGGCTACGTTGCACAGAAGTTTTCAGCTTGCCCAGATTCCTGGGCCCTCTGAAAGTGAGGGTCTCCCACCCTGTAAAACTGGTCCCTGCTTGGAGCATGTTCCAGACTGGCTTTCCATGCAGATTCTCAGTGCAGCCAGTGCCTCCCATCCAGGGCAGAGAATCCCTTGCTTCACACGTGCACTGCCACGAAGGAAGGATTCATAATAACTGAGTCCTTGTTGCCATCCACAGGAGCCTGGAGAACTGACAGTGCACAACTGTCCTCATCCAAAGGGGCAAAGCTGCTCTGAGCAGAGCAAGAAAATGAAAGTTATTCATTCCTACAGTATTTTCCAATCTACAGATGGCTGAAATGTGTGAGGAGATCTCTCCCTCCAAAATAAAAAATAAATAAACTGTAAGTTCATCTTCTATCTAGAATGCTTACTACAGGTATCCAACGCCACAGACTGCATCTCCTCTTGCATGTGGAGGAGGAGAATAAATTTCAGCATATAATGAGGTTGCCATAGCAGACAGGCCTTTAGACAGTCCTGCTCAATGAGGTCATCTTGTCTGTATAATCTCAAGCATTCAGGTATTCATAGGACTAAATCAGTAGCTCTGAAAGTCTTGTAGAAGTTCAGAGCTGCTGCCTGAGAAAGTGGTCCATTTACAGGGTTTTAATACAACCTGGAGCTCAGGGAAGTTCCAGAAGACCAGAAGGCAAATATTTTATCAGCATTTATAAGAAGTGAATCAGATGGCCCAAGTAATTAAAAGGTTTATCAGCCTAAGTTTTTGCTTAGGTGAAGTAACAGCAGATCTGCTGCAGGACTTAAGTAGCCAGTTGAAAGTGAGGTAATATAGTGACCATCACTTAACCTGAGTTTATGGAAAATAGGCATGAGTGCAGTTTTGTAGCAAATTAACTTAGTATCCTTTCTATTGACATCAAATGTAAGTAAATATAATTTTTTTTTGTAATCAACTGGTAATGTTTGAAACAATAAATATATTAAAATCCAATTAACCTGTCTGTCTTAATGTGTTAGTTCAAAGCTGGTCTTTCCCAGTGGATCCCACAGAGACAGTTCGTCGGCCCTACATGATTTAAGATTTTTATTGGTAACTTAAAATATGAAATTATTAATTATCAAAGCTCTAGAGAAGACATAAAGCCTGAGGGAAGAGCAAATCATGCAAAGGATGCTCATGGCTGCAGAAATCCAAGTTAAGTTTAGGCATAATCAAATTGTACATATTTTAATCAAGCCAAATGCAAAATCTCACATCTAGGAACAAAGAATGTAGGTCACACTGAAAGGATGTAACTCTATCCTGCAAAGCTGCAATTCCGTAAAGTCTTCATTAAGATGAATAATCAGTTGAACGTGCGCTCCTTCTGCAGTGCTCTGACCAAAGGGCTAGTGCTGTCTTAGGAAACAAACAAGAGCTGGGAGGTTCTTTTAGCTCTGTTTTTGACCGTGTTGTGGCTGCTTTGGAAATAATTTGTCCTGCCAACATTTCAAGAAGGATGTTGAAAAACTAGAGGGATTTCAAAGAGTAGTAGCAAGAATGATTACAGGACTGTCAAAAGTGTTTTATAGCGAGATCCAGAGCGCTCAGGCTGTTTGGCTTTCTAAAAGGTTAAGGTGTGAGTTGATCTTACCTTATGAGCACTTAAGCAGGGGAAGAAAAAGCTGGTAATTCCAAGCTCTTCAATCTACCAGAAAAAAAAAAGAGATAAGAGCTCTGGACAGAAGGTAATGGGAAACATTCATGAATAAAGCATATTTTTTGTAGTAAAGAAAATCGCCTATTCGAACAGCTTTTCAAGGTTTGTGGAAGTTCACCATTACTGGATTCAAAAAATAATAATACCAGCATTTTTTTTTTCCTCAGAGATACAGTCCAGCTTTATCTTTATGTGACTGTATGATTGAAGGTAAGATCCCAGCAACAATATCCTTCAGTCTGTTCCAGGGCCACTCCGTCAAGGAAACTCCTTAACACACTCTAAAAGGAGCCTGGCTATAAAGTAAGGTGTAGCATCGCCCACTGGGCCACCAAGACCAAAGCATGGACAAGTACATCTGTGGAAGTGGCCCTTTGGGTCCCAGATTGCAAAAACTAATGATACAGGATGATGAAAGATTTGGTCAGATGAAACATCTGTTTGCACACAGTAACTGTGGAAAGAGCCAGATGTGATCCAGGCAGGAGGACAAACAGTGGTATAATGAAAACAGTGAGATCCATTGCTCTAAAATGCAAACTTTGTTTTCTAGTGCAGCTAGTTGCCTGACAAGGGGATAGTAATTGTTAATCTCTGCCAAAACATGGATATCACCACTGCTTATTTTCTGTATTTTTGAGACTAATGGACCCACAACTGCATACATATATTCTTAGGTATAGTTCCAGCTACTGCAACTGCTATGAGGCTGTCAAAGCTGTCTAGCAGGGTTCTGTGCCGAACTCACAGGCCATTCTAGCATCATAGTTTGCAGCTTTTGTAAGCTAAAAAATGGGATCTTACACTCTTAATATACTTTAACAGTATAAGTTAGTGAAATGCAGCTTGGAAGAAATACGATTTGAATACCTGCCTGTCATTTTTTTTGCCGTCTCCAAGGAATTTTATTCTTTACACTGCCCTCAAATACACCTTTTCAGCTAAAGACACAAGCATGTGGACAGCTCTTTGTTTTGTTTTTCCTTCCAACCAATGCCTTTGTGTATTTCTGAAACTTAAGACACCTCCTCTGCTACTACAGTACTTATCTGTAACACCATCGCTTTGAGGGATTAAAGCAGGTTACTTGTTACACACTTAGATCAAGAGTTATCTGAGTAGAAAGTCTATCCCGTTAGGGTTGGCGGAATCTGTTTTTGATCTTGAGTTGTTTTGATTTTCTCTGAGAGCAAGTAACATGTTATTTTAACTTCTGAATAAGGTGTGCTACCTGACTGTGTCCCCTCTGTTTGGCAGAAAGGATTAGAAACCTCCACGGAACTTGCACTCTATTAAAGCAGAGTGCTCGCCCTTGAGAACCAAGGAGCTGAATTGTTTTCAGATTATGTGTGTGCGTGCGTGTGTGTCTTTCCCACATCAAAGACTTTGATGGAAGCTGTTCGCACTATTGTCAGGAATGCAGGGATTGGCACAAAGGTGATTAGCAAAATTGCTTTTCTGCAGGAGAAGCACAAAAATTATCAGAGGATTAAAGAGGATAAAATTGAAAGGTTATGCTGATTTGGGGGTAAATTCCCCCTCCCCCCTTTTTTTTTACCCGTAGAAGGTGTGCCAGAAGAAATCAGAATTAGAAGATATTTGGTATGAGTTCTGTGGAAGGACAAAAAAAAAATTCCCTTAAAAGTAAGGGCCATCAGGCCACATCTGCAAAGCGTTTTTAATGAAAACGGAGGGCATCCAGCCAGCAGCCACAAGGTTCTCAGCAGTCACAGGATCAGGACCTTTATTCATAATTACACCAAATATTCTGAAAATAAACGATTTCATAAATCAGTATGTCATCAGTGATGCTGCTTGCTTAGTCTTCTTGCTATACTCAGCTGAGAAAGATAGTAAATTAAGGGGATTGCTTTCGTTCTCTACTGACTAGGCATATGCAGTGGTTTTGTATTTTGATCAGCTGCTGAGCTGCTTAAATGGTTTAAGAAAAAAGAATTTAAAAGTACTAAAAAAAAAAAAAAAGATTTGCAAATATTTTAGTGTAACAAAACTAATAGCCCAGGTTCTGGAAGCTCTCTTCTTTGGAAAATTGCAGTATAATAAAAATGTATCACTTTCCATAGCCAGCAGAATTGTCTCATCTTGTTGGTTTAGACTCTGTTTATTGTTCATTTTACTTTGAGCGATCATCTATTACTTGCTAAGTACTGGCCCTACACCTATCCCTTGGCTTTGGATTTTGAGTCTTGTTTGTTTTGCTAATCTGTTATTTTCTGGAAGTCATCCACATGATTTTATGTGTTTTTAACCTCATTTATCAAAGTATTATCTAAAGCATCTGTTCAGAAAATGTTCATTTTAACTGTTTTCTCAACAATGACCTTCTTCCTTCCCCCCAGGCCACATCAAGTTGTCACTCACCAGACAGCTGTGGAATTTGGAATCATTCCTTTTAAACACTTTACAATTCCAAATGGTAGATTTCTAATGGCACAATATGATTGCCACAAAGATCTTTAAATTTCCCAATCCTCCAGGCTTCAAAGGCTGGACCGTCCTTGATCTCCTGAAGGAATGCTTTTGAATCTTGTGCTTTTATAGGGACTACCTATGAAGATATTTTAGGGGCTTTTTCCTTTTATACCCAGAGGCTGAGGAACTAAACATTCAAATTCCCATCGGCTTCTCTGAGAGGAAGACCAAGACTTACAAAGTTGTTTTGAGAGATTTTCGGCTCAGTTTTCATTAATTCCACAGGTCGTTCCAAAACTTTTTGGTGCGCTTAGAAAGCAACATAAGAGTATCCTCAGAGCAGCAGTAGTTATTTTACTCATTTTACCCTACATCTGCCTTTCACCTACATGGCTACCCCCCGGCCTTCCATGAACAAGTCTCACAGCGCCCTAACTCATCCTGGGCTTGTGGGCACAGGGGGATCCTTGGCTCTAGAGGATTCCCTGCTCTCAAATATGAAGCTTCACTTATAAGGTGATAGTATGGAAAATGAGCGAGCCTAGTAATGCTGGCAGTCTGGGATCTGCCTTGACCAGGCAACCAAGGCAGAACCTAATTACCTGCACCAGCTCCAATTCACACTCATAGTTATGAGAATTCGAGGCTTGCTTCATCTTTCTTCCCCTATAGCAGAGGGAAGTAGTCCTTTTTCACTAGTAGTCCTTTCTTGTACTGTAGACTTTTGTTTCTTTTAGGAGGCTCACACTTACAGCTTCTTACTGGTTAATTCTGTCTTCCCTTTTTACTAAAACTTCTAATTGCTGAACTCTGTATTAAGATTTTTAGCGCAGCCAAGTCGTGAGGTGAATTCTCCTCTCAACTCCAGCCTTCTCTAGGACATAGGGCTTGAGAGTGAGATGAGAGCATTTGAGGGGTGTCTTATTAGTGAAGCACATACAGATAGTCAGCAGGTAGAGAACGTATAGAGTAAGTTATTCATCTATGGGATCTCACCCTGCAGTAGGCTACCGCATGTGCATAAAGTCCCACCTAGCAGATTCATTCGCATGGACTATTTTGCACCCTTCGAAACGATGGGTGCCTACAGATGAAAATTCCTTGGGACAAAGTACTGTGTCTTCTACTTGAGGTACTGCTATGGTACCTCATGTGACATGACCTCTGCTGAGACTACAGACTCTCGGGTATTATTATAAGTAGTAACTGATGATCCATCACTGCAGTAAGTGTGTGTTTAGGTATCCCATATTGCTAATGCATGTGAGTTTTAAATAGGCTTCAGCCTTAACCTCGGCCTTTGCGACAGCAACAAACTGCAGGAACAACTAATTACTACCCCTGTTTATGGGTCAAGGAACAAGCCTTAGATCCTCATTTACACGAGTTTCTTATGATCATGCAAGACCTACCTCTCCAAAGCTATTTTTTGTTTGTTTGTTTAGTTCACTTTTAAAAAAAAATCCCACATCCCAAAATAGAGAATGTTTTCCTTTGGGACTAGAAGCAAACACACTTGATGGCTTTAACATCTGCTGGACAATGCATGGATGGGAGGTGGGCACCTCACACAGTTCTGTGACAAACACATGTGCGTACAGCGTGTCAGATTATAAAACCAAGAATAAAGAGTCATTAAAACCCCCGTTCTTCAGCCCACCTGCCATGAAAATAGGCCTTTCACTCCATCTATTTAAATAGAAAATGAGTATTGGGAAGGAAAATGCTGACATTCCAAAGGCTCAAGTCAAAATCTCTCCCTCCAATAAAGGATATCTGTCAATTGAACATAAACTGATTAATTGTCTGCCTCTTATCAGGACCCACAAACCACCCCATGCACATATGCCTCTATTCTTGCCAGAAACCCAGACTTCACAGTCCCAAGACCATCACAGCAACACTTAACACTGGCTTGATCTTCAACACTCAATAATAACACTCAGTAATTCTCCAATCTGTTTTCTGCTTTTGCAGCATGTTAGTGCCTCTTAGGAATTTTGGGTGACAATTCCAGAAAGATTAGCTTGCTGCACAGCGAAGCAAGAGCTCTCACAGCTCCACTGCAAGCGCAAATCTTGGAATGCAAATCTTGGAGCACAAATCTGCTCTTGGAAGGGAGGAAAGGAGAAAAAGCCACTTGCACTCTGGATCAACTATACTAGAAATATTTGTGTGCCATAAGTGGTAAATTTGGTCTTATTCTTTCTCTTTTCTTCTAGGCTTGCAATGAACTCATCATACTCAACATGCCTGAGTTATTAGTAGCATTATATTGAAATGCAGCTCGACAGACAGAGCAGCCAGGCTGAGAAAGCCAGGCCTGCAAATCTGTCCAAAGGAAAAAGAGCTTCTGATTTCCAAACCTCATTTGCATCTCTTGAAACTGAATTTACTGTTATATGATGACTGGCTAATCACGATGCTTCTCTAGATTATAGCCCAGCTTTACCTGCTTGGTGACCGTGAGCCTTGCCACTGCATTAGTAACAGCAGGAAAAAAACACCTTTTTGAGAAAGGGGGCACGGGGAGGCTGATGGTGCTTTTGCTGATGCTTATCTCCCTTCACACAAACAAACGCACAAATGTGCTTCTTCAGCACAAACCTCTGCACAAGGAATCGGCAAAGACATCTACCTGTGTGTTATTATTTCCCGGTGCTCGCTCTGGAGCGCGAGGCCCATTTGCGCAGTGGCCGTCCCGGCAGGTGTTTGGCAGCGCAGGTGTGTGCACAGACAGAGTCCTGAGCACAAGCACAGACAAAGATTCAAATACCAAGGCCTTTCCGCCTGAACCTGACACTGCCACTTTAAAATCAGAGACACGGACATCAAAGTTTCCCCCTCGCCAGAAGGAATGGACTATTTTGCACCCTTCGAAACGATGTCTCTCATCTCTCTGCCTTTCCTACAGCCTCATCTCTCTCTCTCACACGCACACACTTTTTCTAATACCATCCCTCCCTCTCCACTTCAAACCATGGGAAAAACCTAGGAAAAGAAGCTTGCCGACTAAGAGACCGTTTCACTGCATTGTGTTTTCCAGCTAGACCTGAACAGACTGAAATCAATTCAGCTCCTTCTCTCTCTCTCTCCCTCCCTCTCTGTCTTTTTTTTGTTGTTTTTTCTCTTAGATCGTACTCTCTGCCGTAAGAAAGCTGAGTTTAGCTATATCCATCCCCATAGCAATCGAGTGACCAGTAGTTTTTTATTGCTTGTAAAAACACAGTATCCTTTTCATGAGAGTCAGGTTTTCCTTTGGTTTGAAATGCCTTGTGACCAGTGGTAACAATCCACAGAATCTTTGATCAATTCTCACATATCCATTTTAAGGATCTTTAGTAGACCCGTCATCACACAAGTTGAGAGCTTAGTAATTAATATTTTAATATAGTATGCCATCCTCTGTTGCATTATTGGCAAGAGGCATGATTTAACAGAAACACACAAATACCTGTGTCTGATCTGAATCACTTCTTGCTCTAAAAAAATATACATTATTAAAGCTGAAGTCCAGCTGCTGGTGTATTAATATCCTCTGGTTTTTATTTGCTCCTACCTTTTAGAAGTTTCAGTTTTCACTCTGATATTTTCCAGGCTTGCTCCCAATATCAAGGTTATAACTGCAAAGTAAGAACCAGAGTAGAATACAAGAAGGTTCATTAGAAATTTGAACAGGCGAGGTCCAGCACAGCAGAGCCAGGAGGCCAAAGAAGGCAAAAGTGATGTGGAAACAACCACGTTGACTCTGAGATAGATACTTGATAGTGCCACTTCTAAATTTTGGTAGTGCCACTTTTAGACTAAGGGACAGGTGTGTGTGCAGCCTGGCTTCTATATCTCCTAACCTTGTTAATTGTGCAGTTGGTGTCCTTACCATAACCTTTTCTACCCTTGACATGCCCAACATCTCAGGGTGGATGCGAGGTTGCCACAAACATCATTTCATTGCACTTAAATGGAATCATGTTACTTTATTCCAAAACAGAGTGCCATCCAAAGACAATAGAAAAATTAGCCATCTGACTTATCCAGAACTTCCCTAACAAAGAAAAAAAAATAGCCAAGAACACCACAAAACAGGAATGGCTGGTGAAAGCCAAACGACCGCATCACCACGAAAGAGTCGAACTAAGAAAAACGAAAGTGTTGCAAAGTTGTGAGTTTCCACCGCACTCAGCAGGCCTGAGTCCCAGTAGGGATTTTGTAGCCTGCCCTGGGACAGCAGCAGTCTCCCAGTCAACCCCAGGAGCGCCTTGCAAAGCCCAGCCCACAGGTAACGGCGTGCCGAGAGCTTCTGCTCAGGCAGCCCCACTTAGCTCCAGCTGGCCATAGAGGGTCTCTCAGGTGGGCAATCCCGATCTGCTTTTTGGATGGATAGCACAAAACCAGCACTGTAGAAACCCACTCACCAATTAAAAGGCATTCAGTTCAGGTCATGTCATCTGTCACCCAGTCCCTGAGGGACATCCCATTTAAGAAGTGGTTTGCCACCTTCTGTGCTGCCTGCAGTTTCCAGCTGGAGGCTGGAGCAAGCCCAAATACAGGTCATTGCACTAAAACCTGCCTTCCAGATTGATAAGCTAAAAGACAGCTGTCTGTTTGCTCCTGGCTGCTCAAACTCTGTGAAATTCAAGCAAAACTGCTGGGTACTCTACACCACTGGAAATCTCATTTTATTTAGGTGCCTAAGTACTGTTCTCAGTGTCTCGCTCCAGACTCTTAACATTGCACATGCTGCAAACCACCTGCATTTTGTACTCTTTTGCTGCGATATGAGCTTTAACAATATAATCCCAAATTATTTCACAAAGAGCAGCACAACACAGACATTTTTCCTCTACCACTTCAGATATACAAGTAGCATCTGCTAATTGCCTAGTAACTTAAACTGTTGAAGATTTGTAACCAGTGTCTCCTATGTAGCTTTGTTTTGGCAGCAGAATATTGTCTAATTATTTTCAACCAGCTGCACAGCTTTTCAGAGCTATGTTTCAGGAGAGGAGGTGATTAATTATGACCCTAATTTTGTGCAATGCAGCCTTTTAGGTAAAGGAATTGAAGGGCTGAGGCATTCTGCTCAGCAACAATTTCATTTATTATGTATCATCAGCACGTGTGTGTATTTATAAATATTCCCTGTATTTAATAAATAGCATATTGTGTAAATACAGCTTACCACATACTTTTCCTATAAATGAATAAATGCTGAGTTTCTACACAAAATTGCAGTTTCTACACAAAATTGCAGAAAAAGGACAAATAAAACACTGTACAAAGAAGGAATAATAAATGATCATAGGCTTTTGTTTTAGAGCATAAATACAAGTGGCGGGAGTTGAGATTCTCTCTAACTGTGGAACCTCCTCATTTACAATGCTTAATCATACAAATATAATGGTCTTCTAGAAGCTTTTGAACTGATTCCCCCCCACCACACCTTTTTCAGGAAAACAATATTATCATTTAAAGAACAAAAATTAAAAGCACTAGAACATGGGGCCAAGCCTTAGCATACTGTCATTGCTGGTAGTCTACTCTCAACATCTCATACACCACAATTGCTTTCAAATAGTCTGACTTTACATATATATACATGTGTGTATACACACACACACACACACATATATATATATAAATCACAAGCTTTCAGCCTGAATATGTGCTGTTTCAAACACTTTCAGGTGCTGAAATGACTTGCCATCTCCAGTTGCCTTTTTCCAGGACTGTAGAGTTTTCTAGCTTACAAAAGTTGTCATGATTGTGCATAAATGCCATCTCTTGGGATTCTTATGGTAGATGCTGCAAGAATGCTGTTCCCCTGGCAGTAGCCAAGACGAATCCACTTCCCTGCACATCAC
>NW_010589852.1:99815-120523 GCF_000705375.1 Tinamus guttatus
AACAACTCTTCCGCGAAAACAAAACTCAATCATGTCCCTAAAAATCCCAGGAAGGGGGTCAAAAATAAGACATACTCTCCAAGAAACAACAACAAAAAGAGAGATAAAAAAGAGATTTGGGCATCACGGAGACATTTCCCAGCTCTTATGAGCAGGCGGACAAGAACAGACATCTGAGCGAGCTGAACTTTGTACGGGACCATAAAGGCAGCAGACAAACATTGTGTTAGGAAGACAGAGGAGACAACCACAGCAAGAAAGAAAGCAGAGAGATGGCGTTGAGACACTTTCAGGGAGGGGGGAGATGGTTCGTTGGGCCAAGTGACCTTTTCCCATCCAGCAATTTCTTCTGTCCCAGTGCAGAATGACAATGGGGACCCAATGGCAGCGCAATCCGGCAGCCACGGCCATGCCGAAACTGCCTCAACTCGACCGTGCTGCGCCGCTGCGGCCACGGGACGCTGTGAAATGAGCCAGACCCAAGTTTCCAACTTGCCCTCTTTTCTGTTGTTGTTGTTATTGCTGTTTGTTTCCATTCACCCCCTTTCATTCTCCATTTTTTTTTCCTCCCCGTCTTGACTCTGATGGGGGCTCTTTTTGTGCAAAACAAGCCCTTCTGATCTCTTTGAAAGGCCAGCTCATGTCATTCTTCCAGATCATCATTGTATGACATGTTTTTATATCAGGCTGACAAAGGAGCTATTTGATCAGGGGGTATGGTGTGTGATTGTAAGAAATTCAGCTAGCCGGTGGCAACCATTGTTCCCCAAAGCGGCTCCCTGACCCCATTCTATTCAAGGAAAAACTCCCTTGGAGTGGCCTCTATTCATTGAGTAACACCAGTCCGCAGTCTCACTCCAGGAGTATGCTCAATTCAGAGGTGTGTCACCGATATTGCCCATCAACCAGCCTTTAACTCTTTCATCAGCATTAGGTTTCCAGCACAACAGCTGTTATCGTAGGACGAGCTGGGCAGGGGTGCACTGATGCATTCCAGTTCGCTGGAGCTTTCCTTATCTTGAAGAAATTTAACCTTCCTTTCAAAAGTTGTCTCAGAAAATATCCATCTGCTGCTTTCTGCGGGGCACAACCCACGTTGTTTGCCTTTTTATTCCTTTGCCCTGAAATGTCCCAATTCGTTATTCATCTTCCAAAACAAGTGACTCCTTTTAGATGACTAAAGAGTAATGAGTGCTGATTTAAATGGTCTTTAGATTTGACCTAAAATGATCAGTTGTCTTCCCATGTTTCACTGGCACAGCCCTTTCTCTCCCAAGCAGGCCTGTACCTACAAGCAAGGTCATGGTATCCACATGACTGCTTGCTGTGAGAAGGATCACACAGCCAAGACACGTCCAAGTCCTTGGGAGACATTTCCTCTCGCAGTATCTGTGGAAGAAGCTCAAGGTACTCCTGTGAGCTCCAAGAATGGTAGTCATGAAAACTGTTCCCATCTTCTTGCCCTACCCAAAGCCTCCAAAATCCAGGGAAAAGTCTGAAAAGGCTCCCATTATGTTTAAAGAGCTGGGCCATGGCCAGTCTTGTGTTCATGGGGGTTAGGGAGTGCTGCCCAGGAGCCAGAACGGGGTCGGACTCAGGAGCGAGGTACCAAAAACAGCAAAGGATTTGTCACTGCAGGAATGAGGGTTTTTGAACCCTATGGGGGCAGAACTGATAAAATGGGCAGGATTAAAACCATCTGGCCTGCTGTGAATGCAGGCACACAGGTTACTGCCATGGAGGAAGTAAATAAAGCAAATTAAATTCAACACATCCATCCTAGCCATGGCTCCGCTGCATCTCCCAGTGCATTTCTCCACTCCCATGCAATAAGCACATCCTCTATGCTCACAAACCATCCCTCTCTCAGCATGTTCAGTGTTCCAGGGCACAGAGTTACTTGCAGAACCTCCCGGCAAACCTTGAGCTTGTAGGACCTCCTGGCAAACCATGAGCTTGCTTCCCAGAGACCCCTGCCTTGGGAACACAGCCCTGCTTTCGGCATCATAGCTCAGTCCCTCCAGAAACATCCTTCACCTGCTGCAGGAGGCCTCCTTTGCCATGCAACCTTCCTTCACCGTGCAACCTGCCTGGGGTTTGGTACCACCTTGATAGCGACCATCTCTGGCATCGGGATTTGTTAATAAACTCGGGCTCCCTCTGCTGGGACAGAGCACAAAATACTGGGGGTCCATCTGCAGAACCAGGTTATTTCACTGCTAGGCTTTTGGCTTTTTTCGGTGATATTTCGATAAATGTTACCATGAACCTTGTGTTTTTCTCCACTGGATGAGGAAGGCAGAATAAACAGTAATGCTCTGTGCTAGAGCAGCCTCACTGCATGTTCCAAAACCACTGGGAAACTTGTGCTAAACTTTCAGTGACCTGTGAAGAAATCTGGCATCATCTCCCTTTTACACCGGGGTGGGGGGAAGGAGAGGGAGGCAGGAGGAACCCAGGTGCTCCATGATTTGTTCCATGCCATGAGCCGATATCCTGGCGGATGTCTGCTTGCAGGGACACAGGTTATACCCTGATCAGTGTGCTGGGTTTGGATTTAATCCTCTGAGAACAATCTGTTAAAAAACTCCTGCATCAGGCCTGTTCTCTACCATGCAAGAATACAAGACTTTTTTTTTCTTTTTTTTTAAAGTATGAACTTTACCTGACTGCAGAATTTCCACCAGCCTAGGGAAACCATCTCTTCCCACCTCAGCTGTGTGCCTGGAAAGCTGCTCTTGGAGGGTGGATGTGCGTAGCCGTCTCTGTGTCACAACTGGAAGATGTTTCTCTGCTTCTCTAGCACAATGCTAAGCTGCTGCCCTGCACCTTGCAAAGGATGGAGAAAGGCTCATGTGTAGACCTGCTAGCCAAGCATTTCCAGCATGCAGAGATGTAACACCCAGAGCAAAAATTAATATGGCAGAGCTACATTAACGGAGACTGATAGAATAAATGAAACAAAGGGAAACATGGGTTAAATCTTAAGAGAGAAAGCTCCAGATAGGAGTGAAATGGTCTAGAAGAGAAATGGACACTGACCGATTTCTTATTGAGAAGACCAGACAAAGCTGCAATGAAGACACTTTTCGAGGCATTCTCACTGGGTCAAGGACTCTCCCTGTCTGCTGCCTATGAATTCAGCATGCTGCATTATCTGTATGACCTTTAATCCACCCTTAGTTACTAGGAAGAATGTTACTGCATCAACATTTTTTCAGACAAAAACTGCAGTGTACACTGAATTAATGCATTTCCTCAGTGAACCTGCTGCCTTCAGCGCTCACTTCAGGGTTTCCTGCAGCGACACTCACTTCTGAGGTTAAACAGAGTGAGTTGGATGCTCTAGTTTCAAGGAGAGTTTGACTCTTCCCTAGCAGCTCAGTACAGTCCAAATAATTCAAGGAGACCTGTTGCCTTCCATGACAGCAGTGACAGCTCTCTCCAGTAATTCAGGGACTCAAATAGCAGTTAAGTCCGAAGAGCTGTCCTGGCATTCACCCTGCATGTATACCTGCTTAGTCCTATAGATTAAAGCTGACACTGCTCTGCATATGTTGCAACAAGAGGTATAAATCCATTGCTTTGATGGGAAAGGATATGCATGTTACTAAATATATGTATATACATTATATATATATAAAAATATATAAAACAGTAAATGGCTTCAAAGTTCCTACCTCTGTAGGAATAACTGTATTAAATCAAAACAAGTGGCTCTACAGAAAGGTTTTGGGGGATGCGCCCTCCGTAGTGCATTAGTGAATCTCCCCTCCCCACACTCTGTGCCCCAGTTGGCACCCTTGACCTGGGTGGCTGCTTCAAGTAATTGCTATAGGAGCTGTATCCTATGGATGCATATGCATACATCATATGCATGTTCGGGATAAAACCAGCAAGGGAGTGCACCTAGAAATAAGTCAACATATTCGGAGCTTTCCCACATGGATAGCAACCAGGAATAAGAAAATCAGCATGAGTATCGACATTCTGAGTGCACAGTACCTGTGATGCCTCCCAGACCGCAGAGCAGATTCTGATCTTGGTGCTGGGCATCTCCCTGGATAAGTCATTGGACCTCCTCTGGGCCACAGCAGCAGGACAGGGTCTGGTCAGGCTCACCATGCCATGAAGTGCTCGATTTTGTTTTCTCTCCATGGACATTCATTCCTATGGAACATATTTTAGAGATCATCAGGGTCAGACCCACACCTTCCTTCTCTTCACCGCAGGTGAGCATCGCTGATTGACAGAGAATGATCCTCTATCTCCTCTGAGTTTCCAGGGACTTATCCAGTTCTTTGCTTCCCTTACCAGTTCCGCATTTTGTCACTTTGCTCACTTCCTGGGAGAGCATCCCACTTCACAGGTAGCAAATGCAAAAGCAGCGCCATGTACAAGGGGGTCCCAAGTCACAGATGAGGCTTCATCCAAAATCCGGGCTCACGGAGCCTTGTAAGAAAAATCTCAGCTGTGACTTTTATCTTCCCGATAGGGACATTTTTCATCTTCTCTGATGTTCAGACAGGCTGGCTGCATTGCACACCCAAGCCAAACTCAGCACTGCCCCATGGTTCCAGTTGGGCCCTGACGTTCAGCGTCGCTCAGGGAACAGTAAATCTCCTTCTCCCAAGAGGCCGAAGGGGAGCGTTCATGGAGGACAGGCAGCTGCTTTGCCAGGGACAGCCATCAAGAGCGAGTAATCCCCCTGCGCCGGTGTCAAGTGCGAGGCGAGCGCGCGGCTCTGCCGGGGGAGGTGGTGAAACCCTCGGCTCCGCGCAATGATCAGTCTGAGTGGCAGTGAAGTGCGGACACTTTGCTGGCCCCAAACACAGGCTACGGGCCCTCAGCGCATGTCAGCAGCCACCTCTCTCCCATCCCATCCTGTTCCCCACCCTGGACTTTGGTGAGGGGATGAGGATGCCCTTTCGCCATCCAGAAAGGATTTACAGGAGAGATTTTCCTATTAACTCATGGAGGATGCAATAGCAGGGCAATCAGGTCCTCACAGGTGCTTCACCTATTGCCACAAGCAGCAGTGGTACCCTGGTGATTCATGGCTTCCATGACACCTTCCTTTCCTCTCCCAACCCACTCATGCCCCCTCCATCCTTTGGTCACTCCTAGGGAAGTGCTTTAGAACAACATCTAAGGATGGAGATCAACCCTTCAAAACACTGATTCTGCCAAAAACTTTGGCTAGATGAAAACCTATATGGTCTTTGCTATCCATGTGGTGGTTTAGTACAGGAGGACATTTGCAAACACGTCCTGAATGGCCAAGTAGGTCAAAACAACTCCACTCCAATCTGAACTAATCCAGGGTGATGCTACTGAAGTGAAAAGAATGACTATGGATTTACCCCACTGTAACTGAGTAAAACAATAAAACACAGCTCAGACTTTCCCACTGCTACCTGAGTGAGCAAAGATTAAGTCCTTTTGGACAACAGTCAGTCTCAGGAATTCACTAGTCTTTATAAAAAGTGCTTAGAGATGTGCTACAGCCTTTGCCCAAGTCACAGGTGGCAATGGACAGGAGATTGTAAATGTCCACCTCCTGCAGGGACCATCCCTGCCTTTGTCCCTCAGAATAGACTGGGGTGGTAACAGCCCAGCTGAATTCAGGTTACAGCTCCATAGGCAGTTTCAGTCACTTTGCAAAATCCCTGTGAGCACCTTTCAGAAAACATCTGCCCCAAACAGGGTGAGATCATGCCCATGGGTGGTCACTGCATTATTTGTTCCCCAAGACCCTGGGCACAGCCAAGCCAATGTCAGGCTCCATCACCAGAAGTCAGAGTGAGAGTCTCTTGTTTTGCAGAAGACTAGACTCAACAGTCAGAATTGTCCCTTGGCCTTAAAACCTGTTCAAGTATGAAAGTAGGTTCCTTACAGTCAGGATCTGGGAGAGAGTCCAACCTTCACCCAGGCTCAGATTCAGGAAATCAGAGGTGAGATTTAGAAAGAAATCAGTTTTGTGGGTTTGTACTTCATTTACAGTTCCAATTATTGGTGTGCATGTGTATATATATATATATATATATATATATGTGTGTGTGTGTGTGTGTGTGTGTGTCTGTTGCTTCCCTCATTGGATCACTTCCATGCCTTTTTTTTCGGTCTCTTGTAGATGGATTCAACCAATTCTCAGCTCTGCCACTTTTGATCTTAACCTTTCTGCACCTTGGTTTCCCTCTTCTTCGCTCAAATAGGTTTTGCCACTTCTTTTTATCTGTTATTATAAGGCCCTCAGGGCTTATTCTGTGTCTGAGCAGAGCCTCAAAAAAACGTTGGTTGCTGTGACACGGGTCAGGAGGAGAAATGAGGATGCAGGACTAGAAAACAACCCTGGGAAGTTTGTGCTGCTTCTCTTGCTGAATTCTCTGCTGAGAGTTTGTCTCAGCTGCCTCGGCTGCTGAAAGCAAAGCCAGACTCCTGATGATAGAGCATTTTCAACGTCTAAAAAAAGCCCCCAGCAAAACCAGCCTTTTCTGTTTATAACTGACCTTCTCCGTTTTACAGAAAAGAACCGAGCAGGCAAATCTCATCCAGTTCCAGCAGATGAGAGGAACTCATCACCATCCCCTGGAAGGATGTACTTAGCAAGAGAGAAACACAGAAGATGCACTGGTCAGGATTGCTGTATTCAGCCCAAACAGTTGAACACACAAGCTGCAGATAGAGCATTTGCTCATAGGCCTGAGGGGCTGTGAGGCTGGATTCTCAGGTCTTCTGCTTACTCCAAGGTTCTTATTTTTCCCTCCCATCTCTGAGGATCTAGTTCTCCAACAATAGAAAAGGAGAAATCCCGACCAATTTCCAGGCTGCAGGAGCTCCCTGCTCATGCACTTCCCAGCACATGGGGAGGCCAGGCAGAGGATAACAGTACTTTTAGTAGAGACATGATAAAATAAGCATTTTTGTCCTATTTGTGCAAGGAATATGTAGTACAGGTAGTTACCAAAAAAAAAAAACAACACCCATACACACTGTGCTGGGTGCAGAGTGATGAGAATCCTGTACTGTGATGTCTCCCATGAAAGGATTGAAAAGACATGGCACTGTGGGGGACATGATCCACACCTGGAAAAGACTTGGGGGGGTGGGGAGGAAATCTTCAAAACATCAACACTGGAGCTGAGTACCTGTGTCCCACTAAAAGACATCAGGACCCAGCTTCCAAAACAGAGCTGAGGTTCCAGTGCCCTGGCAGGAGCAGGGATACCTGATGGCTCTCTGCTCCAGATCCATGAGGAACGTAGCATTTTACAGTGCAGCTCTCACTCCCAGCCCCGTGCCGCTCTGCTACCCTGCGCTGTCTGAGTGTACATTTCGCAAGGTCAACAGACTTCCACCTCTACAACGAGTCCGCTGCATTTTCAAAGTATTTCCACAACAGGTGGCTGTCTCCCTCCTCCCCATACATGCTGCAGCTTGAATCGGCCACTTTGATCACGGGGAAAAAACATCCCACCAAATCCCTTGATGTAGCATCAGCGATGTGTTAGAACCAAGCCGCCAGCGCACAGCGCAGAACCAACCTGAAACAGTGGAGCTGGGCAAGCAGGGAAATGGATTAAGATTTGACCGATATCTTAAATTAATTCTTACCTGAGACCCAAGGTTTCGGCCTTCCCAGGGACTTGAAGAACATTCTGTTATTTTAGTATGGATATTCACCTCTGCACATGAGTCTGTACTGCTCACAAGCAGACACAGGCCAAAACATCAGGCTGCTCTAGAAGCATTTAGAGATTGCAAGTACTGCTAGGAACTGCTCTCCATGTGCAAGTCCCACTGGGCTGGGCAGATGGAAATTGTCTGGCTGGTTTTTGGAAGCATTTAACCTGGACAAACTAAGCCTTGCAGATCCACTGATTGGGACAGAAACTGTGGAAGATAGATGAATATGGAGCAATTTCCAATCATGAAGTGCCTTGAAAGCCACTGTGCTTCACAGACATAAGTGGTTGCTACCTACTTGGAACATGGTTGGTGGCAGCACTGTCCCATTAGCCACCAGTCCATCCTAATATACCCTACTGGCCTATGCTTTAATGAGAAATCCTGGCCACTTCCTTGTCTGCTCTGCTGGTCTGTGTGCGACAGCAGGCTCTAACGCTTGTCTGAACCAGTTGCATTGGCAAAGTCTTGGTTTTAATGGCATTTTATGAAGCAGGTTGGCTCCTCCACTGCAACCACAACTGCTGAGAAATCAATCATTACCAACAGTTAGCTGTTTGATGGTTAACAGCCTGAACTGAAGCCAAACTGGTTGTTAATTGGGATAACAACTGATTTCAAGGGGTTGTTTTGCGGAGGCCAACACTCCCCGCTATTGACTCCAAGTTGTAACTAGCAGCCAGGCAGCAATTAACGGAGCCCCGGGAAATTCGCAGGCCATTACCAAAGGGCTGGCTCCCAGCTGGGCCGCTGCTTCTCATGGGGGTGACGGGGAGCGTGGCCATGTCCTGGGGCCCATTCACACAATTAAAGCTGGTGCTTGAGGTCCATCTCACGTGTTGGGGACGGAACCTCTCCTATAAATGCACAGGCCAGGCCTTGTCATCCTGCATTCAGCTACTCCTGCATATTTAGGGTTTTTATGGGGGCCACTGTAAATGGACACATTTTTTTTTTCTGCCCGTGTTTGTCATGAACACTCACAGGATCTTCTGCCAGTCCTCCTTCAAAAATCCATCCATGGACTTGCCTGTGCTATTTTAGCAACCAGACCCATAAGGGCAGTCAGGTTGACCTGTGTCACCCGCTACAACCAACCATGCAAAATAGCAGGCCTGGGTAGCAAGGGCTGCTGTTCACTGTCTGACCAGCCCCTTAAAGAAAAGATCCCAGCCAGCGCAATGTGCTGCTGGATTGCAAATTAAATCACACAAGAGCCAGGCCAGGTTTCTCCTGCTCCATGTGGATCAGACCCTGCTGACCTGGCAAGGTTCTCCCTAGCCTCAGCATCCCATTTCCAGCCCATGGTGAAGGGAAGCACAGACTTAGCAGAGCAAGCAGTTCCTGGGCACAGCTAATGGAGTCCTTCCCCACACAGCCTCATATCCATCAGATATGAGCAGACGTGCCATCAGGCATATAGGTTAACACACTAGAAGACATACACCTCACCCAAAAATGAAACTAACCTGGCCATGGAGGGTCCTCTGTAGGAAAGCCTGTAGTGGTCTCCCCAAACAACCAACTCCAGAGCAAAATACAGCCATAGATCTATAGGCCTCTACCCTGAAGGCAACTCCAAAGGAAAGTTGTGGGGTTATCCCCCATCTCTAGGGTAAACCCTTACTGCTGGAGGTATGTATGGGCAGAGGGCAGCAACACTGCAAATAGAAGGCAGAGTGGTAATGAGGAGCAGATGTGTAGGTGCTTGGAGCACCCAGGTGCTACAGAAGTGCTAAGTGTTATTATCATGGCCAGGAAACAGGCTGTGAAAACTTACCACACTCCACATCCCCACATTGGGCCTTCTCCAGGAGCTAAGACCAGACATTCCTCATCTGCCACAGGCAAAATGGAGTCAGCCTGGAGGTGCCTTCAGCTGCAGCCGAGCTGGGGACCCCTGGATTCAGAGGGGCTGCATGAAAATGAGACAAGCACAGAGAGAGAAAAACTCAAAAGGAGAATTAATGCTGGTACCTGTGTGGCCAAGAAGGCCCGGCACCCCGCCCCAGCATGAACCTGTGTCACAACCCATACATTTCCAAAAGATGTTTCACTATATGGGGCTCACTTGGTAGCCACTCTACCCAAAAATACCCTTCTCATGCCTGGACAGTTGTTTCTTGGGAGAAGAAAGCACTGAACTCATTCCTGGTCCATTTTGCACCTCCCTCCAGGATGCTCCCCTGGCACTTGAGCAACTGTGGATGAGACAAGGACCATGGCCAGGGCCCTGCTGGCATCAAGCAGGGTGCAGGGCAGTGCTGAGCCCTCTCCATTGGCAGAATGAGACCTGATGTCCCATGGAATGAGCCAGTTTGTTCTGGACTGGCTGTGTGAGAGCAGAAATATGAGATCCCCCCCACCAAGCCCCTGAGCATCCCTGGTTCTGGCTATAAACTTCCTTCCAAGGAGGATCTTTACAGAGTGTAGCCAAGATGCTCTACAAGCTGCAGCCATCCCCCACCCCCTCCCCAAGAGGAATTGCTCTCACACAAATGAAATGTGTGTAATTAATGGGCAGGGGGCTGGACAGGTCCGAGATGAAAGCGTTTCCTGGACTTGTCCTTCATTTGCATGGTATCAGAAGCTGTTCAGAAGGTGTGACTTTTCCCACAGGGAGCCCTCAGCTCGGTGGCACAATAAAGCCAGGACTTCTTACCCAGAATTAATTAAAGGAGGGGGATGGGGATGGCAGGGAGATGTTTGAAAGCTGAGCCTCATGCAATAAACAAACACCCCGATCCTTCTTCCCGAGCCAGGGCAGGCCCAAGGCGCCCTGTCAAGCCCCAGCCCCATTATGGCACTGGGCAGCCCACCTTGCTCCTCAGGCACCTTCCCCGAGCAGACCTGGTGGGAGAGTCCCTGTGGGCTGGTCGCAGTGAAGACCAACAGGGCTGATTTCTTAAGGGAAGAGATGGGAGTAGAAACTGTGTCCCCAGAAGTCTGGGACTCAGTTTTCTCCAAGTCCTGCATGTCCAGGAAAGTGCATGCACTGCTCTTTGAAGCTCAGGACCATGCAGTCACCCAGGGACAAGCAGACGAGGAAGCTGTGTCTCCTCCTTCATCTACCAGATCTCTCTGAGCAGTTGGTAGCTGGTGACAGCGAGGGGACTGTGGGGTGACGCTTTGAAAGGAAGCAGGAGGGATGAGCGCTTCCCTGTCATGAGGAATTTGCTAGTTCCAGTTGCATCCCTGTCACTCTACTGGCTCCCCCAATGCCAAAGACTTCTGGAGGGGATACTTGGGAAGCTGGGCAGTTCCTCCTGCCTCCCACTGCTCAGGAGCAGGAGCTTCTCCCCAAAACACCCATGTTAAAAGCATGAGGTAAGGGGAGGAAATGTCTACCTCCAAAGCCTCCTCTCCCACCGCTTTGCAGAGTCCAGCCTTTGCCCAGTGCCCTATGGCCCTACTGCTTTCAGGCATTTTAAGACGGGATTTTTAAGCTTGGTCTGCACACACACATCTCCTAGTGAGGAAGGAGGCAGGAAGCATCTCCAGGTCCCTGGCACTGGTCAGAGCTGATGCTCGGCTCCATTCGTTCATCCGGTGGGCAGGCATGCCTGGGGGAACAACCAGAAACACCTGAGGTTGTCCCCATCTCTGTAGGGGTGGCGGGAGCTCCAGCACTAGTGCACATGCACCCTGCAGGACTCAGGCCACCACGAGGGGTGCCAGCCAGGCCAGGGACCCAGCAATATCAGTGCAGGGTATGAGGAGCCATTAATTAATTCACTTACTCATTAACTAAGTAGCAGTAGGTTCTTTCATCTTCCAAGCAAAGGCAAAACAGCAGTTGCTGGCTGGAAGCTGGGGCTAGAGAGATTCCAGCAATAAACAGAGGCCCAAACCGCAGCACTCCTGGGCAGCATGGCAGCCCACAAGCTTTCTAACGAAGAGACGCTAATTAGCCATGGGAGAGACTTACCAGAGCCAAGGCTGGCCAAGCCAGTGGTCAGCACATGGTGCAGCTCAGCAATGAGGACACGCGCAGTGTCTGGCCCTGGACTTGAGCTCTCATGTCCTCCCAGCCTGAGATGCTGGTGGCCCAAGGGCTGCCTGGTGCTCCCGGGGCAGGAGACCAGCCTGGCCTGGGGCTGAGCACCCCTGAGGACAGGGATGTCTGCTGACCCGTGTGGAGTCAGTCCTACCAACCATAGCTAGGACAGCAGCTCAGCACCCATTCAGCCAGGCTTCATGGAGCCATTAGGAAAAGCAATTAGACAAATTAATGAACACAAAGCACCCATTAAGGACAATCAAACACCATCTCTGAGCTGGGAAGGGCCAGGAGCCATTCACTTTTATTCCCTGCAGCCTGGAGACTCCAGCACCGGCTTGCCCAGGGCCATTGGCGCCAGGCTTCTCCAGCCCATGGGTGCCTCAAAGGACAGCCAGGCAAGCACCCTCCACCTTAGCAGAGCCATGCTGTGGTGTGAGCATCACCCACAGCTGCCCCAGGACATCTGCAAGGCCTAGAAGTCAGCTCCTGGGGTTTCCTTCTCAAAATTAAGGAATACGTAGTGTCAGATCAGCCCAGATCATGACATGCATGGAACATGTCTTTCAGCATCACCCTGGGAATGGCTTGAACTCAGGTCCTGCCTGAGATGGGCCCCTGCCTGCACATCAGTCTGGGCCACAGACACACCACAACGGTGACAGTGCCAGTGGGGCTGGTGAGACTCTCTGCCCCAGAGCCTGCTCCACTTCTATTCATCTTTTTTCTCCTAGCATCTTTAGCAATTCTGTCGGTGCATCCTTCCATACCTGGCTAACAACACAACATGCCTGCTCTGCCCCAGCATCACTCAGGGGACCAACAGTTGGCTGACCCAGAAAGGGGACAACAAGATCCCTGTGCTGAAAAGGGAGGAAAACTCTCACCGCAGGCTCCTCAGGTAAGACCCAGCATCAGAGGATCCTGGTTTGGTTTACACAGTCTCAGAGGCTCCAGAAAAACCTCCTCTAGAGTAGAGGAATCAGCATTTGTGGGGAGGAAAATCCCCTCTGATATTTAAACTCCTAGATCAATGTTTTGGCTCTGTTACAGTCTGTCCCAAAAATCCCCTCTGATATTTAAACTCCTGGCCTAGATCGATGTTTTGGCTCTGTTACAGTCTGTCCCAGCTCAGCCTGGAAAGAGATGACCACCAAAGGGTAGGGAGAGGGGGTCCACCCATTAA
Source organism: Tinamus guttatus (assembly GCF_000705375.1). The sequence goes on from NW_010589852.1 coordinate 112,688, forward strand.
AGGGAGATTTCACTGCAAGGAAAATGCATAAAATACATTATTCGGACCAGAGCCAGCTGGGCCTGCAGTCCTAGGGCATCCCGCCTCTTCCCACCCAGGCCCCATCCTGCACCTCTCCATCCTTCAGCCTTGCCATCCCTGGAAAGCAGGCAGGTTTACAGAGACTAATACAAAGTTTTAATGCACATATTAAATAAATATTTCATTCATTTAATATTAAATTTGTACACAACCAAAAAAAAAAAACCCTCAAGAAAACAAATAGAAAACAAACAATCCGAAAGTTTGGATGAAAAGTCCCTCCAGCCCTGGCTAATATCCAGTGTCTGTGTCTGCCCTCCCACTTCAGAACAGCAACTGACTTTAACCCTGCAGAGAGGGGCAGGTCCAGGGCAGCACTTCCAGGGCCAGGCTGGCTGGGCATCTGCATGCAGAAGACTTGATGTTTCCTTTTTTTTTTTTTTTTTTTTTTTGGTAAAATACAAAACTAGGCTTCTGTCAATGCAGAAGTCTTTAAAGAAAATGACCCCTTTCCTAGGAGGAAGGCAGGCAACATTTCTTGGAGAGCAAACCTGAGACAGTTAAAAACTGAGGTGTCAGTCATGAACTGAGTATTATGGAGAGGGAAAAAAAAAAAAAAAAAAAAAAAAAAAGAAAGAAAGAAAGAAAAAGTACCCTGAATATCTACAAAGTAAATTTTGACATTTTTTTCTTTTTAAAATGAAGGATGAAAATTTTCTTGTGATTAAAAAAAAAAATAAATAAAGTTTTGGTAGAGTTCACATTGTGGACATGGAAAAAAAATGAAGAAAAAATAAATAAAACATGACACCAGCAACCAGTCCGCTCCAGTGCGGTCATCACCTACTGCCTCACCTTAGTAGCTTTAAAAAAACGGCAAGGGTGCCCTTGTGGGTAAGAGGTACCAAGTCAATACAGGGCTTTCTCTGGGGCGTCCACCACCCCGTCCTCTCCTGAGGAGAAAAAAAAAAAAAAGTGGGAAGCATCTTCAACAGCATCTTCTGAAGAATTCAAGAAGCTTCCAGCAACCAACTGGAGTTTCCAGCTCAGGAAATAGGTGCCTTAGAGGAGGGGAAACATTCAGTGGATCCATGGGGACCAGGCAATGGGCAGGTGCCCACGGTGTCTGGGAGAAGGACCCAGGAGTTCTCAGTCCCCTCCGGATGGGCACCCTGCCCTTGGGTGCCAACCTCTCCATCTTCTCTGGCAAGCAGTAATTCGGTTCCTCTATGTGTGGGCACTGCTCTCTTATCTGTATAAGATTTTTCTTTTTTTTTTTTCTTGTTTGTTTTAAACAGTGATTTTTTTTCTTCTCCCTTCCCCTAGAGCTACAAAAATACAAAACAAAAAACACGACCCCCAAACAGACTAGAACATTTCTAAGTGAAGGAGATTCCCCCCGCCTTCACGTGTCTTTGAACATTTCATTTCTTTTAAAGCTGGAATACAAAAATAGAGCCTCTCTTTTCCTTTTTCTTTTTTTTCCTCCCTTTTTTTCCTCCTTTTTTTTTGTAAAAACAAAAACAATCCCTCAAAGTTATCAATGACTAGAGCAGGTAACTTTTTTTTTCCCCCCTCCCTCCCTTCCTTTTTTAAGAACCGCGTAGGAAAGTCTCTACGCGTGCTCCGAGCTCCTGGAGAGTCCTCCAGCGTGGGCACATCAAGGGCCCGGGCCCGCCTTGGAGTTTCTAGTCCTTTTACTCCTCCGGTTGAAAGGGTAGTTGAGGAACTCGAAGCGCCGGTGGGGCTCGGTGGTCTGGTGGCCCTTGGGCAGGCGCTTCATGAAATGCACCTCGCGCTGGTGCTGCCGCGTCTTGGAGCCCTTGCGCGGGCGGCCCTTGCGCGTGAACGCCATGTACCAGCCCTCGTACTTGGCATTCTGCAGCGCCGTGTAGTTGTTCTCCAGGACAATCTCCGTGAAGACGCAGTCCTTGCCTTTGCCGTTGCTCTGAACAGGGTGAGGAGAGACAGGTCAGCATGGCTTGGACTGGTGAGTTGGTGCTTCTGCACCAGCTTCCCAGCAGGACAGAATTGACCCAAATTTAGTTTTTCCTTCAAAGCTACCATCCTCATACCATGCCCTGGGAGCCATCCCTGCTTGCTGCCAGGCAATTCCTGTTGTGCCCACTGTGAGACTCTGCCTGTCCTAGTGGTCCCGAAACACAGATTGGGTCGCCCCACCAACAAACTCCCTCTACGCCTGTGGCAACCCAGCCACCCTTGATGCAGGAGGGGAGTCAAGGGGATGCAGGATCCATAGGGATGACAAATTGCTGCCTGCAGATGCCGAGATGGCCAAGGTACCTAAAACATCCTAGTTATGTGGGATCAGGGACGGATGCATAGTGGCCTTGAAACAACACTCACAATGGCAAATCTTGCTGGAAATTGCCCACAGGGATGGGAGTGCCACAGCTCAGAGGGAGCGTGACTAACAGGTGCCCGCCAAGGCCCGGACCCGCTCCCCCGCCTTCCCCGCAGCGCCTGGGCGGCCGCGCGGGATCGCACCGGCCCCTCCATGCCCACGCGGCGCTTCCCGGCGTGCCTCTCCAGCCTACCTTGCCGATCAGCTTCCCTTTCTTGTTCATGCAGATGTAGAAGCCGGTCGCAGCACCCTTGATGCGCACGCGGCTCCCGAAGGTGTCCGTCTCCACGATGAGCTTGGCTGCCAGGAGCAGCGGGGAGGAAGGAGAAAGGAGAGGTCACGGTGGCTCCGGTGGGGATGGGCACCTGAGCAGCACTGGTGTCAGCGCCCTCCCCAAGGGCACATGCTGAGCAAGGAGGGAAATGGGCCTCAACAGCCTTGTGTCCCACATTTAGCACCAGGTGCCAGTCCAGTTCCCTCTTCTCCACCACCGTGTCCCCAGGAACAGCGGTGACTTTGTGGCCGGCAGAGGAGGCATGAAGGGTACGGCCACTCTCTTAATGCCTTTCACCTTTGTGCACGCCGAGAGGGCGTATTGATTTGGTCTCAGTTTTTTAATGGAGGCATCGATCTACTTCCGAAGGAGCTATGCAAATCGCTGGGTCGATGGGCTGCCTATAAATAGACCTGTCACCTTCCGTCCCCAACCTCCTCCCGGGGAACCCGAGCCCCGGAACCTGTGGTCCCAAGGGGCAGGAGGATGGCACAGGGCAACCTCATCCCCAGAGACGGTTCCTCACATCAGGAAGCCTGGAAAAAGCCTGGCTCAGGACGGCACTGCCTGGTTGGGAAGCTGAAGGGCTACACTGCGGAGCCCAGAAAATCAGGAATATTTTGGCCTCCATGCCACCGGTCCCCAAAAACAGTGAACAGAGCTGTGTCTGCCCACAAGCAGAGCACCGAGACCCCCGGTTATTGGGGAAGGTGGGGGGGATTGATTGGGGTGACAGTAAAAGGTTTGAGGAACATTGATTTTTCTTGCCTAGAGCTGGAGCGAGCAGGAGGGAGGCAGGGAGCGAGCAGGGGAGCCCACGGGAGCGGAGAGCACAAAACCCCGCTCTAAAGACGCCCCTTGCTCCCCGTTCTCAAAGGGCGGCTGTGATTTACGGCCGGGATCGCCCGCCTGCCTGCCGGGGCTGCGACAGCAGCACTGCAGACCAGGACAACCTGCTGCTGGCACCGTGAAATCCCAGATTCCACCGGCCCCACGCACAGGAAAAATGCACAAAGCCATGGGGGAAAATAAATAAGTAAACAATCCGTATTAAGACACCTCCAAGGAGAGGCGGCACAGGCCCAGGGAGAGGTTTAATCCGGATTAGAGCTGCTTTTGGTTTGCGCTGCGGCTCAAGAGGAGCAAGTTTGGCTGTGCCGGCCGCTGCTTGGGATGAAGAGAAAAAGAAAGTCAATCACATATTGACAATTAAGACAGATAACCGTGGACGCCGGGCTCGATGTTAAGTTGGCTGTAAAAACGTCAGCGTGGGGAAAGGGGTCATTCACAAGAATAAATCAGCCCCTTTTTACACGCCCGCTCCCAAAAATTAGATCAAAAAAGAAAGAGGAAAAAGAATTAAAAAAAAAAAAAAAAAAGGAATGAAGGTCTTGGCGAAGGGGGGGGGCCTTCCCCCCTTCCCAAAAAGGGGATTTCAAATACCATTTTAGGGGAGTCCTTTTTTTTTTTCTGTTTTGGGGGGGAAGTTAACATTTTCAACTCTATCCTTTCACTTAAGCGACAGATTTATCCCACTAAAATTATGTTTCATGCTAAAAATTTGAAGGGAAAGTGGCTACGTAAACGCTGAAAAAATGCAGCGAGACACACTTGATCCCCCAACTGGACTGCGAAGAGGAGAAAGTATTCAGGAAATGTTAAAAAAGGTGAAAGTAAGAAGCGTTTTAATAGTTCTTCCAGACATGGGGGCCTCCCTGGAGATTCATATAGAACAATCCTGAACCTCTATTTTAACATTTACAGACTTGCAACTCTTTTAAAACTTTACATCTGAAAAACTGCTTGTTCGCTTTCTGCTTTAGATCAACCTTCGTTCGCCTCCCCGTTCCTCCAAACGCTTAGCCCTTTTTATTACATTTTAATAGAGTTTTTCAAGGCACCACAAGTCCCCTCCTCCTGGCCTTATTTAAACCTAGTCGTTATTTAAATATGCACTAACTGCCTTTTAAAATCCAGGCATTACAGGTCTAAAACAAGACGGGTTTTTTTAATGGTTTCACTCGGGAAATTAGCTAAAGCCCTTTCAATCCAGAGTTGCTCAAGGATAAGAATAATTCAGTTGGAAGATTAATGTTATATATAATGTTTTTTATATATATAAATATGATATATGTACATATACAAGTACATGAATATTGTATGTGTGGAATTTAGGCTCCTCTTGAACTTTTGAGATTCATTAAAAATTTTTCATCCAAAGAAAAAAATAATAAAATAAAAAAATAAAAATAAAAAGAGAGGAAGGAAGAAAAGTGTTTCTACTAATCTCCCCAAGCAAGAACGGGAAATTGCAGCTAATACCAAAGGAAAACAGCCACGATCCTGAGGCACACGGGTATGTCCTGCTCAGGACCAGGCTGGCCCGGGCTGCGGGGGCACCGGGGCCGCTGACCGCGGCTGGCGTTTGACCGCCCGAATGTGTCATTAAGGTGAGGATGAGAAGTGCAGGGATGTGGCGTGCCGCTGCCGGGAGTTTGGCAAGGGGGTGCCGCTCACGGGCAACGCTGGGGTGCCAGGAAAGCGCTCCTTGGGGCTCCTCGTTCGGGCACCAGGGGAAAAGGGGGAGTTCAAAGCAGCAGGTCATCTGTTCAGGGTGGGGAGACACGGGACTCTGTTCGGGGTTTTAAACTTGGCTTTCCCTGCCCTCAACCCGCAAGGCTCCAGCCCCGCGCCGCTCATCCCGCACCATCCCTGCGCGCCCCATGGCAGGTGCAGACACAGCTGCGAAGGGAGATGTGGCTGGAGCCCATCCCATGGGCACCGGTCCCTCACTGCCAACCCCGCTGCCACAGACCCCTGCACTCTCCTTCGCAAGCCCAAATCATTTTAACGATTTCTGGCTAAGCAACAGGACAGAAATCATCAATTGCTGCGCAGCAATCGCCTCCCCGTGCCCCCGCTTCACCACACGTCCTTACCATGCACATCCCCATCCTCTGCCATCGCATTGATTTTCTTGTTGTCCAAGATCTGCACATGTTTCCCACTGGTCCGGCTGTACAGCTGGTAGGTACGGACGAGCCGCCGGCTGAGCTGATCCGTCACCAGGCTCTGCTCCCTCACATGCTGTGTAAAATTAGGTGGGGACTGAACAGTTACCTTTAGGAAATTAGAAAATATACAACACACCATTACCATCCCTACTCCTCAGAGGGGCGAATGGGCTGAGCAAAGATCGCCGACCTCCGGCCGCGTTTCACGGGGCAACGGGCTGAGAGAGCCGGGCTCGCTGCGTGCTCCGCACCGCGCCAGCAGCGCCTCCCGAGGAAATGGGGCATGGATCAACGGGAGACGGGAACCGGAGCCCGGCCCGGAGCCGTGCCCGCAGCGGAGCAGGTGACGCCCCGGTCCCGGCCGGGGCCGGAGGGATGGGAACCGAGGCTGGGCTCTGGAGGGGAGCCAGGGAAAACGTGCCTGTGCCTTCCCCCCGAAGCAGGCGCTGCTCCCCAGGCGCCTGCCCCAGCCTCCCTTCCTCCAGGTTCCTCATTTCCTTCTAGGCATCCCACTTTCCCAGTGCTCTCCCAAATACAGGGCTAGCAGAGAAGGTTAAGCTGAAAGGTGCAAGAGAAGGAAAAGGTGCCCTGGGCTGAGTGTTCAGTAGCAGGACAAGCTGGGGACACTAACACGCTGCACACGCAGTTATACCCCGTCACTCGCAGCCAGCTGGCCGGTGCTGCGGTGAGGGCTGCCCCAGCGCTCCAAACCCGTTAGCCCTGGAGCAGCAGCGCCCATCGCTTCCAGAGCCGCGTCTGCTGCCCCGGCGCTCGGGACCACGCGCTTTAAGTGATTTTCACGACAAGCCAAAGCTCCTCTCCCCCGCCACACGCATACTCAGCTCTGGCTCGCGCGCTTGCACAGGAGTCTTTTCAACTCATCTCAACTGCCTCTTTTAAGTCTGGAAAGTTTCGCTTCTCCCTGACATTTATAAAGACGTATTCTGAGCAAATGTTAGGAGATAGCTCCTTTCAACATCAGAAGGCTGGGACTACCCCCCGCCACCCCCACGTCAAATGGGGAGATTTGCTCCGTCTTCAACAACAACAGAAAAAAAAGAAAAGAAAGAAAGAAAGAAAAAAAAAAAGCTAAAGCCACTGCTCTCCCAAAGCCGACTTTATATAGATATCTCCCCTTGACAATGTCATCTCTCGCTCACTCCCTCCCTCTTGCTCCGTGTGTGCATGTGTGTTTCCTATAGACGGTTTTTGGATAATGCAGCGGGATTCTCTCCGCGGCTCTGATGAGGGTACCATGTGGAGGAGAGGTCATTAGCCATGCTGCTATTTGGGCTCCATCTCATGCTCCAAAATATTACAGCTATGTTTTTACACAACTGCTCTTCACTGCCTTTGCTTTTGGGCTGGAAATTCTTTTTTTTTTTTTTTTCCCCACGTTTTCTATTTTAGTTTTAAGGAAAAAAGGGCGGGGGGCATGAAGAAAGGACCCCCTCTCTTAGGGGCATTTCAAACAAAGCTCCTGCACCTGTGATCTCTGGGGAAGGGGGCTTCACCCCAGCTTGGAGCGCACCGCTCCCGGCGGCGCGTGCCTGCTGGTATGCGGGTGTTGCAAAAGCTCTGCCCGGCTGTTTAATCTATTTGTGACACTTCTGTCTCTGGCGATACAAACGAGCGATGCTAAAGTCTGTCCGTTTTAGGATGGATCAAAATTTACACTTTTTTTTTTTTTTAAACTAAGGAAGGTTATTTTTTTCGCCCTCCACTTTGGTTTTTCTTTTTAATTCCACTTTACTTTTTGAACAAGGCTATGTCGGAAAACAACCCCAGACAAGAGGCATGGTCCACAGGAGGGGTGGCAAAATCCTAAAAACCGCTTAAAAACAGCCCTCTGCCGCCGCGTAGCAGCGCGGTACTCGCTGCGGCGCAGCCCGGGCTGCTCCCTCCGCCTCGGGCTTCTGCAGCCGGGCGACTTTTGTCTCCTGTGTTTTAATCTGTTCATCCTCCTCCTCCTGCTCTTCCTCCCTCTCTCCCTGCTGAGCCCCGACCGGCAGCTTTGGGGGCGCCCCCCTCCCCAAGGGGCGCACGGGCACTTACCTGGGCTTGCAGGCACAGGACGAACAAGTGCATTAACCTGGCGGCGGGGGAGAGAAAGCGGGAGAGAGGAGGGAGGCGGGGGCTGCGGGCCGGGCGGCGGGGCCGGG
>NW_010589852.1:134398-160529 GCF_000705375.1 Tinamus guttatus
TGGTGGGTTCTTTGGCGGAGGTCTCTCTCGCTGGAGCAGCCGCAAGGGAAGCCGGTGAAATGTCCCGTTTATGGCATTTTAATCCCTTGCGATAAAAGCAGCAGGGTTATGCACCCCGACGGCGTCCTAACGGCTGCTCCTGGAAACTGCCTCTGCCCTCAGGAGAGGGTCAGAAAGTGCCGAGGAGGGGGAGCAGCCCCAAAGCATCTGGAGATGAAAGTCATCCCCGCAGCCCTTACCTGGGGGTGTCCTCCGCGGGTTGGAGGGGCAAGGCCTTGGCCCCCACACTGCCGCCTGCGCCCGGGCACTGCGTGTGACTGCTGGGCTCCTTCCTGCACCCCCCAGCACCCTTTGCAGAGGGGAAGTGGGAAGGATGCCAAGGGAGAGCCAGGATGGCAGAGGAGCCGGGAGAGCAGCACAGGCTGGGAGGGAGGGACTGGCCCCCTTACCATCCTTCGAACATTGGACATGGGTCGCTGGAGCTCCGAGCCAGGGCAATATTCTGCTCCAGGTGTGCAGGGAGCCCCAAGCCCAAGCCATGGCCTTGCAAAGCCAAAGGGGAAGGATCCCGCTCCTTGCTTGGCCGGACGACGCGCGGCTGCACAGAAGCAGAGCCCTCTCGGGGCGAGCTCACGCTCGCTCCTGGCTCCGAGCCCGCTCTGCTTCCCTGGCCAATGAGGACTCCTCTGGCCGGCCGTTTCCTTCCAGCTGGAGTCAATTCAACAACATGACTGAAGAGGTATGAAGAGCCCAACCTGCTTCCAGGGAAGAGCTGGAGTTCACGCACTGATGGTTATGCAGGAGCACCCGGCTGCCTGCAAGCTCCTCTGCTTCCGCAGTAGCTGCTCTCTGGGGCCACGGGGCCAGCGGCGCTGCCTCACACACGCTCAGCCCATCAGCCATCGAGCAGCTAAGCCCAGCTGCTAGGCCCAGGACACACCAAAGGGTAGGAAGAAACCTGACCCCCTTTGCAAGACAGGATGCAGAAACACTGGGGGAACAGAGATATTTATGTTTGTGAAAGTTTCCAAATTGCCTGTTGCTGAGAAGGTGAGTAGAAGCAGTTCAGACTTGCAGATGCAGAGCAGCTGGTTTGTTCTTCCCAGAGCCCCCAAGAGCCCTGTGCAGCACCGGTCTTGCAGATGATAACTCTAGAGCTTGCTAATATAAGTGCTATGCTTTAAGGTGCTACTGCAATGCATCTGCATTTCTAAAGCACCATCCACCCAGTAGGAAATCCTACCAACTGAAATATAAATTTAGAAAATCTTCCCCACAGCCAGCAAGAAAAGGATGTAGGAACCATTTAAGCCTGAGAGACCAGGATATTGTGGGAAAAACTGGGACAGCAAATCCCAAGTCTGTGGGTTTTTTTTAACCTGCTTTTCAGGACAATCATTCAGGCACGGACGCTTCCAGGACGCAGGATGAAGATGTTTTCTCCAGTGACAGCCCAACAGCTGAACCCTTGCAGCAAAAGCCTTACCTGCTCCATAGGGTAGGTCTATGGGAGAGCTCAAGAGGAGGCAATCCAAGCAGAGAAACCAATCCCCCCAAAAAAACTTGTGTGCTTTTTGTACACAAGGGGTTGATAAAGTTGAGGAAGTTGGTTCAGACAGGGGAGAGAAATTGAAGACAATACACTTGTTTAGCTGCTAAAGGCTCAGGCTCAGCTATTGGAAGGCTCCAGTTAGGCCCCCTATAAGAAGTGGTAACAAAGATTGAGGCAAACTCCAGCTGCTTTCCTGAGGTGCTCCAGAAAAGGATAAAATAATGGTCAAAACAGACTGACTGCATAGAAGGAGAAATGTTTTCCCTGTGAAGACAGTCAGGGAATGGGACAGAAAGGTGGCAGCACCTCTGACTTCGGATGTTTCCGAAGGGCTGACCAAAGCCTGGAGCAGCCCTATTTGAATTCAGTGCTCATGCTGCTTTGAACAGGAGGCTGAACTACATGATCTGTGTTCCTTCCCGTGAGGGCTAACAGCTACAAGAGCACTTTAGTATCTTTGATCTCTTGATGAAGAGCCATTTCCTTTCAGGACACTGTAGCTACTCTATTGCACCAGAGATTGGCTTGGGGGTTCTTGGGCACCCCTGAAAACACATTTCTCATACACTCAATCCTAACAGAGCAGAACATTCAGCTCTCATCACAAAGAGCACATACTATTAATTAATCACAGACATTAATCTGTAAGAGAATTTCCTCTTCTGAGGAGGCTTCTGTCTGCCAATACTTACCTAGACAGGAGAGCCTCGATTTGTCACTGAACCAATTGAAGATTTATCTCAATTTCCAAGCACTTCCCTTGATCACCACATGTCTCAAGTACTGTACGTTCCCTGAAGAGTTGTGGCTGCTGCCTTTAATCAAAACATCCTCCCCACGTCTGCAGCCTCCTCATTTTTTTATGCAGCTCACCTTGGAGAAACAGCGTGAGCCAACACCTTTCCGTCTTTGCAGCTGCCAAGGTCATTTCTGTTGGAGCTTTATGAAACAGGTTTCAGCAATGCAATAACATGTATTGTGAAGTTATCACACAAGTCGTATTGTGAAGAAAAACTATTATTTCAGCATCAGACATGTTTACCAGATTATGAAGGCAAATAAGCTTCATTTTTATAAAACACTTTTGCAGCAAGTGGATGGATGTTAAAGGCAGGTTTGTGCACTGACTTTAGGAAAAGGGTGCTTTTTTTAAGCCTAATCTATCCATGTTCCTTGGCTATAATTATTCTAAGCAGAAGGCTATTCCAGCTATTCAAGAGTTTAGCTTTAAGTTAAAATAGTTTGTGGATGTACAACTGAGGTCAGACTGTGGTGCCAGCATGTTTGCCCCTTACACACTGTGACCATCCCTCAAAACACTCCTCCCTTCTGCTTTTGTTACCCAGCTGTTCCAAGCTCCAGCTGCCCTTTAGGCCCAGCAGCTGGCAAGAAAGGAAGAGTGCAAGGGAAAATTAATGTCGCTGCAATGAAGTTCACGTGGGCTTTACGCTTTTCAAGGGTACTGAGGACAGTACTCAAAAAGGGTCACTGAATACCCACCTATGACAAAGCATCAGAGCAGGTGACAGCTGTGTAAGGCGGTGCCACCAGGACTGGAGACAATTCCTTTGGCAGCTGCCTCCGAGGACGCCCAAAGCACAGCGTTATGTGCCCTGCTGGGCCTCGCTGATTCAGGAACTTCATACACAAAATACACATTTCTTATTTACATTCACTTCCAATTTTTATTCTATTTCTTGCATGGTCTTCAAATACAGTTTTACAGGTCTTTTTTTTTTTTCTGCTACAGATATTGTTGATCAAAAACAGATTAATGAAAGTGGCATTCCAACCTTAATGTAAATTCATAACCATGAAAGATATGTCAACATATCACTTTACAATCCTAGAATTATGGTATTGGCCTGACATTCCATAAGTTTATACAATTAATTTCTATAATAACAAAGTCATAGGAAGAGAAAATGTGGCAACTCCTTAAAAGACAAGAAATAAGGCCACAAGCATCCTATGCTATAATGAATCCAGATAAAATAAGTTGACTCTGGTATCCATGAAGAAACAAAACTCTCCCATCTGATAAACCAAGGTATCAGCTACTCAACATGCACTCAAAGCTGTATAAAAACTAGTGGCATTCAGCTCTGACTTACATGAAATTCAATAGCATAACCCCGTATCTCTCTCTAAAAATGAAATGAACTTGTTTCAACTTAAATACTTCGCTACCGCATTAAAAAATTGTTCACATTCTGCAAAGGAAAAAAAAATACCTTGCATGTGACTGCACCAGAAGGCCAAATGCAGCATCTCCTTCCAGGTTGCAGACAACATTTCTGCAGTCTTAATGCCATTCATTACAGGCTGTACAACTTCTTCAAAGCCTATGCAGCTGGAAGCTTAGATCAAGAACTGAACTTCCTTTGTGCACCATAAAAAAAAAGAAAAAAAAAAGAAAAAAACACAGTTGATGGTAACAGGTGAAAGAAGCAAGGTACTGCAAGGTGGGTATCATTGGCCAATTGCACTTCTGGGACACTGGGGCGTCTGTGAAATACCGATTTCACAAGTGATGCAACTACCTCACTTGCCAGATTCCATACCACGCTGACTCCATTACATAGCCAAACATGTCAGACCTGGGAAAAAACACTAAACTCTTGGAACATTTAAAAGCAGGTAACCATTTAAATAATGTGTAAAAATGTGTTTATTGTGGCATTTCTTCTAGAAAAGTTGATACAAATGTGCAGGATTTGAAGACCCTGATTTAAACTAGTACGAACAGGCTTTGAAACACAGAATGTTCCAAGGAGAAATCCCAGCCGTGGGCCAGCTCCCTGCCACTCACCTTCTTCCATCCACAATTCTGTGCGAATGCCACCAAAAATTAGAGGTTTAGCAGACCACCCCGTGAATTGCTGTTCAGTCCCAGGAGAATGATGATAGCCTCAAGCAGTGACAACCTTGCAAGAGAGCAAATTACCACCTGAAGGAACGATCCTTTGGGATCAGCACCCCGTACTCAAGATGGTTGGTTTCTAGCCCTGGATATGAGGCACAGTAAAAAAGGTCAGTGCTGAGGACAGATTCGCTCTCCACTGTGGTTTTACATTATTCAAAAGTGCCATCTTGGACCTAAACCATTTCACGTTTCAAAAGAAAAAGTTACAAAAACTGGTAAACAAAAAGTTAGTCAGCATACAGTTAACTTTATGTACACCAAAATTTACAAGTTTTTCATTAAGTGACTTCTGCCACAGACCACTGCACATTTGTCCCTAACAAAGCACAAAGCTTGAACCAATGGTCATTAGAAGTGACAACAGGTCATTGCTTTATCAACAAGCATAAAGATAGTCAAAAATAGAACTGTAGCAACTTATCTTTAAATTTGCTGATTGACACAAGTAATCCCTCCCATTTCTGCAACTCCCAGTTGCACATTCCCTTGCACGACAAAGAAAAAGACCTCCATTTTTACAGATACTTCCGACAGAAACGACTGCTCTGTCGACACCTGAATGCAGAAAACTGCCATCAACCACATTGCTGACTGAGAAGGATTCCTCCACGAAGGCATAGGCCATGCAAGATTCCTTGGCACTTCACACAAGACCAGGAGAGGACAAGGTTTCTCTTTGTCAAAACAGTGTTTTCAGCAGCAGCATCCTCTTCCAACAAATTACAGTCCGAATGTGTGATGGGTGATTTTCGCATAGCCCCTTCTACCAAGCTGGCTTATTGCCAACTTTGTGCAGCTAGACCATATGAAGATCCCCACCACTACTTGCCCAGCTGTTAAGGGACTACAGTTCTGGAACAGTTTGCTGTCAAGTACTTCACAGGCTTCTCCCAAGGATAACAACATCCTTTGGAAATCCTTCCATTTTAGCTATTTCAAAGCAACCTAGCTTGCTGTAAAATTCCAGAATTCTTTTATCGTCTGGTCTCACTTCACAAAAAGCCCCACGGGAGCCTGAGGAGGAAAAAGAAAGAGAAACACAACAGTGTGAGAGAAGAGTTATTATAAAAAGCACAGGCTACAAATATTATTAGATTCCTCATCTATTTCAACATTTAAATACAATGAAATAACAACTGAATTCAACGTGAAGCACTGGTAGTGCCAAAAAGAGACTAAATTTACAGCAGCATAGCTGACCATGCCCTAAAGGGCTTGCATAATGTAGATATTATCTTGTCAGCCTCAAAAAACCATCTCCCTGTACACATCTCACTTCCCATAAAAGCATGCTAAACTCAGGCGCTGGATCAGAAAACAGCACTACAAAAAGGCACGGAATTGTGCAAGGGAATGGAACCTCAGCTGAGCAGCAGAGCAGAGGGCCAAGTGCATCCCCATATTCAAGGCTGAGGTAATTACTCACTAGGGCACACTGTCACATGTAAGAAAAAGCATCACTGCCAGAGCCAGCAGGGGAAACAAACGTTTACATGTTGCTCAAAAGGCAAAAAGATGCAGTCTCACTGCCAAATTTCCCCCATGGTTCTTTCCATTTTCTGATTTGCAGGATAACAGCTAAAGCAAAGCTTCTTTTTGCAGAAGATAGTAGCAGAACGGTTAGCTATGCAAAAATATTTTAGAATTATTTACCAAAATAATCCAGGGTGCTAACTATGATATGAAGCAAATACCTCAGGCAAATATAAAATGTGCTAGCATTAACCATCCCAAGTTTGCCTAACATCACAAAGCCAGTAGATAATGAGGAAACAAAAGAATTTCAAGTGAAGTTTACCATTAGCCTTTAGGGAAGAGAGCAGGCAGGCCATCATACTTTTTGCCACACTTGGATCTGTCACTTTTTTGTGGATATCAATCTTTATCAGTGATGGGAAGTTGGCAAGGAATGACTCAGGCAACACTTCTTGCTCTTCATGGAAGCTTAGCATTATTTTCTGAAGACAATATGGGAAATAGAAAAGTTAACAGATAGGCACAACCCTATAGCAAACATTCAAAGCTACACATTCTGGTTTCAGGCTCTAAGGGAAAGATGAAAACACTGCTTTTTCTAACTGTAGAAGACCTGAAAGAGCAAGAAAACGGGTTAGAGGAGAAAGGTAAGGTGGGGCTATGGAGCAGCCTGATATGCAACCATCTCTTGTGATCAACAACTAGCCTTGGGAAAAAGCAGGTATTAAACTTCCCTGACAGAAACCTGAAAAAGAAGGAGAAAAAACAAAATACAAGAAAGGCTCACAAAGGTATGACAGTAGCCTGTAGTCACAGGACTATTTAAAATGCTGTATTTCACAAAAGAATTTATCCTAAGAATTTTGGGCCTCAAGACATAAGTGTACTAAAGAACAATTGAAGTGTATTAGAAGTCAGGAATTTAGAAAAAAAAAAATGACCTGAAAAGCATGGTCTGTAAGTTTACATTCCAAAGTGGAGCCTGGGATTATCCAGAGGTAAGACACACAAAGTAAACCCAAACAATGCCATTCTACGCTAAAAATATTCCTTTCCTGATCTTCAATGATGATGACGACTCCTGAGCAGTTATTGAGGGTTCTTTACTTTCCTCTATGGTGTCAAAAGAATATTTGGAGAAAACCCCAAAGACTCCTGTTTTCCAGAGAACGGTCCTCAAACAAAGAGTCTTTAGGAACAATTTTCCTGGATTGCTGTACTGAAAGAAAAATAATCCTGGTGTAATGTACCAAGAGCATAAAATGCTTTTCTCTTCCTAGAAATCTGAAAGCAAAGCTAATTGATCAGCACAGAATGCCTCCCTTTACCTCTCCGAAATTTTGTCTTTAAATTCTGGAAATCAATACTCCTCCTTTACTGTATCTGCTACAGCTTTACTGTGTGTAATTTGGTATCTTCACACACACCAGCTTTGCTTCAAAATCTCAAGTTTACTCAAATCTGAAAACGCACTATTGTACAAAGGCAGAAGAATGAAGTCAACAAGATCTGTGGACTGCAGAATTAAATTTGCTTCAACAGAAGTGGAGGAAACAATTAAGACACTGTCTAGTCACATTTATCCTAGAACATATATTTGTGAAGAATACCATTTGCTGCAAGAAAGTTTCTATATACCTCACTTTTTCCGTCCTATCAAACATGCCTAAAATTAGTGGGCGAGTTCCCAGAGTGACAAGCATCTCATTCAGTTTTCAGAAAATTTTACTTGTAGGAGGGCCTGTGCTCTTAGCCCCATTCCCTGCATTAAGACTGTCACCATCCTTTCCAAACAAAGCAAGAGCACATTGGCATAGCATTGGCATAGCCTGCGTCAGTCCAGATGCTCCAGGTTTGCCCTGAGCTTGCTGGCAGCACAATCTGACAACCCAGCAGTCTGCGGGCAGCTTTTGCATCGCAGAACATTTTCTGGAATGGGCTGCTTTTCCTCAAAGAAGCTGATGTAACTATTCAGTGGCCCTGGGCTCCCATCTTATACTCTCTTCAGATGCTCTTTCCACACAAGCAACACATCTTGGGAAAAGGCCATGGTTATTTTTTTTTTTTTTGAATAAAAGGACGCCTAAATCTTAGGGTAACATGGATTTGATTGCCTTTATTTTTTTCCCCAAAGGCTTGAGAAAGAAAGAGAAAGGAACTGGTAGTTCTGTGCCTGCCTCCACTAGAGCTTTGCCCACAGCTGCTTTAGCACTTAGGCCTAATTGTCAGCACCCTTTATTATTACGGGCACTTTTCTTGATGAGAAGGCAACAGCTAAGATCATCCATTTCTGACACATCAATAGTATTCTGGTTTTCTAGTTTCTTCCAATAATAATTCAAGATATTGATTCTTGGCACTTGCCATTATGCACCGTTTACAGCTGTCACACCACACAAACATAGCTTCAAGATTTTAACATCTACAAGTGGCTTGCTTTTCATTTTTTTCCATACTAAAACTAATATGACTGAGAAGAGTTAGGTTTTCTTTGAATATGGGCAAAATAATAGCTGTTAATTTATTTTCAAAATGGAATCTCATCTATATTAATGTTCTATTTTGGTTTGAAAGAAATAGCAGAAGCCACTCTATACATATTGCATTGATTAAGAGTAAAGCGTATCATGAGTTTACTACAGCTCACAGCTGTATCTAATTCATAGTGGACAATTTTAGTGTCACCACGTAACAGGCTAGATTATTATACCAAAGTACTTTAAAGTACTTTAATATTGAATTACATGGAAGTGCAACATGCAATAAATAAATAAATAAACCCCCAAAGACCTGCTTTATTAAAAAAAGAGGAATGTAGTTCTGCATACAACTCTGGTCTCATGGGTATACTAACCTCTGCTTCAGACAGCTCCTTGTCACTGTTTGGTTTAGTATATTTTTCTTGCATGAAAGGGATCCAAGACATTTTGCATTTTTTAATGAAGGGAGTCACATCAACTGTTCCCAAAGCGTACCCGCATATGCCATCCTCATCTTCTAAGACGAAGCAGTAATCCAGGCTGAGGGTGAGCAGACCTCCCACTAACCTGTGGGAAAAAGTGTCCAAATTCAGTCAAGAAAAGACCACTCTGAATTAATAAGCTCAGCCATTCTAGAAAAAACCGTGGGGTCATCCAAAGAAGCAAGAGTCCACCTGCAATGGAACTACTTTCTAGAAAGTAGTAAAACAGACTAATCAGACATCACAACTCATATGAGCAATATCAGCAGCTCAGGATCCCACAATTTAATTCTACACACACAGTGTTTCTGACTAACTGTGCAAATGAATATCCTCTGTTCTCAGTCTCCCTATTGCCATCACCTTCTTGTTCTGTTTCCTCTTTCCTTTTTTTGTTATAATTTACTAGTCTTTTCTTAACCACTTACTGTCACTCACAGGGCAGTCTCTTTACAAAGTGCTGTCTTAATAAAACACTCGCAAGACATAACAAATGCCCAACAAGCTCAAGCTACAGCTCACTGAACTTAATCTGTTTCTATATTGTTTTTAATCTCATCTCACATATCTCTTTTTTAAATGTTTGCACAGCCAATACATAGCACGTATTGCAGACAAAACAAAAGCAGCTAGCTGACAGAAAAGTCTTCAGGAAAATGTAGTTTTATGAATAAGAAACAACCTACTTTGGAAAAAGAACATGAGAGGATGACATGTTACTATGCAGATGACAGTTGTGGACACTCACATGATATGATACTTTCACAAGGTCTCAAAACAGAGTTATTATGGTGAACAGGTTTCATAACAGATTTTAGCTGAATCTTTTTGCTAATGCTTCACAACAAGTGACTGGAGCACAAATTGAGATGTAACCATTAGTGCTATTTCTCAAAAAAGGAAAACATTTTCAATGGCTGCAGAGGGCTTGAACTCAAAGGGCTATTTTTTCCCCCCTCCTTTTTGCCCCCTGCCCCTACCCTTTTTAAAGTTAAATACAATATTCAGAACCACTTCTGTCATGTATCCGTCATTCATTCTTAATACATACTTGTCTCCAATTAAGTCTGGTAAACTATGGAAGGGTTGATCAGCTCCATCAGCATACATTTCTCTGCAGATCTTATATACAGATGCCTAAGAAGACAGAAGACATGTTTTTCTTGTTCACAAGTCAACAATAAACCCCCAGGTTAACAACTTGATTTGGGACAGATTTCTTTAATACTTATATATGTAATCTAGTACTGGCAGGCA
This sequence comes from Tinamus guttatus, assembly GCF_000705375.1. Next base: position 144,572 of record NW_010589852.1, read on the forward strand.
TTTAAGATACATGGAATAAAGATATATAGCGGTAAGAATGTCTCTCCAATTAGCTCTTAAACACAGTGTTTTTGATAAGCAGTTTTTATTTTAAGTGCAATGCCCAGGAAAGACAGGCTGGAGATCAACTACATGCATGTCATAACATATTCATCCTGATGGCTGGTTAAAAAAATGCAGTGATAATCAATACACCCGATACAAAGCTCCTCTCCCAAATTTCTAATTGTTTAGACTTGCTTCCTAACTAACTAAAGTGAAGGACAGGTGCATCCTGATGGATTTCTTAAACATAAAAGGCTTTTATTGCCATTCAGCCATAGCAGCTGAATCTTTTAAAAATGTGACTGCTAAAAGTTTGCTCTTTAAATGAGAAAGGCTACATGTTCCACCAAAACAACTTTGCAATTGGCATGTCTCCTGCCTCCTTTCATAAGGCAATCCTTCTCAGAAGAGATATTTTTTATGACTGTACATTTAATAAATTGTATCACCAGTTGCTTAAGTGGCTTACAAATACCAATTCCACTGCTTACAAAAGTACAAGCCAGCTCAGGCACAGTCCTCCATTAAGGGACAAATAGCACAGCACACAACAAAGCTAGCTTAAAGTAACTGGTAAAGGACATGTCTTCACAAGACAGTCTGGTCTTTCTGGTGGGCTTCAAAGTCGAGAATCACTTGAAACAACGGTATCTGGCTGATTGTGCAGGAATTCAAATGAAACATTTCATGTCAATGTAGCTGCAGAGCCAAGTTAAGCTACATTAATCCTTACATTGTTTAAATTTGTACCCATGAAGAGGGCTTACTAATTTTTGGTATCAGCTTAAAGTACCCCCTTGCTAAAATAGCATGAGTGAAGTTGCACACTAGATTGGAGAAGGGGCGTGCAACAATTACCCATTATCGGTAAAGAACTCATGGCTTCAAGCATCATTCTCTCCAAAAGAAATCTGATAGAAGTATTTCAAACCTCAGACTGAGAAGTCTACGAAGTTTACAAACATTGGCGGGAGGGCAAGCATAGCTGAATTGGAGTGGGCAATTATTATCACATCTTACAACTACATTTTGAGATGCAATATTGATTCAAAGGCACACATTATATGAACAACCGAAGCTCATCCCACGTGGCTGTGAGGCCACAATTAGTTAGCAGAATAATTACCAAGTGAAGAGATGCAGAGCACACAGCCCCTAAGGTCAACACACTGCATGCAACTGCACTGCAAGAATTCCACTGCCATCACCGCACAGTTTTAATTTGCCTTTCAGAAGGAGAGGAAGGGGTCACACATTAAAAGAGAGGAATAAGGAATCAAGATGTGGGTATAACTCTATTACTGCATAGCATGTTATTGAGTCATAGGCAAGCGACAAGATTTGTTTTCAGTGCAGCTTGCCGTTCGTGCCTTGTGCAGGATGCTGGCATGTTTGTTTTCTTAGGAGATGAAGGGACTCAGCAGCAGGCACTGTGTTACCACAAAACTAAATGCACCCTTAACGAAGGTTAAGTGCCAAAAGCGGTTACCTCATCTTTAGGAAAGTAGGGTCGTATTGTGTACACTTTGGAAGTGGGCGTTAGTGGAGGTGGTTGAAAAAAGAGGTCATTTGCCCCATCAATAGGCAGCAAGCGCTGTGAAAACAAAATAGTCAATATGAGCATACAAACAACAAAACCCATCACTCTTGGGTGTGCACTGCAGGCTCCCAAATTAACATTTGCTACTGCAGGCACCCCAGAAGAAGGTGGGGTTGGTATGCTTTACAAATGCAAAGACCTCATCTGAATAGAAAATATCCAATTGGTGTTTTAAAATATACAATTGAAACACCATATTAACTGATAATCTTATCTGCTTTAATGTACTTTTACCAATCATATCTACACTGCCTCTGTATAAGAGCATAGAATGTCAGGAGGAAAGGTTTGGTCTGAAGAGGGTTAACTGGCCAGAGGAGACGCTTTATCCCAAAAGCAATGCGCTGATTCAATTTGCTGCGCGCAGAGCACCTGTGAGGGGGAAAAGTATAGCACTTGAAAAATCCATGAACAAATTCGAACATGGCATAAACAGATTTACGCTTATTCCCCAATTGAAACCTTTCCAGCAAAGTGCACGATAGCTTTATTTAGAAAGGAACCAAAATTTGCATGGCTATCCCTTTTGCTCATGGAATTCCCATTGGCAGACAAGCATGCGCGCATTGTGCAATTGCGGGCGCAGATAAAAATGCTGTGCGACCTGCAAAGAAACAATGTGAAATGTACAACTAAAGCCGCTGCGCTTCGCATGCGCGTGGGACAGGCAGCATCTCCTTGAGAAATTACTGTAGAAAGGGGAGGAAAATTATTTTAAACCAAGCTGTAAGGCTAATGGGCTTTGGACCAGAAAGCCTTCGGCAGACCAATCCTTCCAGACCTCTGATGTGCAACAAAAGGTTTCTCATAAAAACAAAGAAAATGTCATTCAGTTGTGAAGTCATATTGATACCTGGAACTCTCCTGCTAGACCACCTCTAAAGGCCCAGGGTTCTTGGTCTCCACTTAAGAACTGTGCTGAAGATTGACTACGACACCCTGTTGAGATCAGATCCAAGCGGAGAACGTTACGAGAAGGGGGATTACCTGGGTGTCTAACATGTCCAAACAGCTAACACACACTTGTGGATAAAGCTCTCTAACTGAGCTATAATTCAAGGTTTTGGGGGAGGCTGTAATAATGTATCATTTGTACACATTTTGTGCCTGTGTACTAATTGCAGCATTCACTTTTGCTTACAGAACAGACTACAGAATAGGTGAGGCGATTACAGTAACACCTCATTCCAGACTTGAAGGCATGAGAACAGTGCCATGTATAGTTACATGAGCTCCTCAAATCCGCATTATTTTGCTTGAGTATCTGTGCCAGAAGCATGTTTCGTCTACAAAAGCAGCACATCTCAGAAGCCACATGGCTCAATAGCTACTATTGTAAATTTAAGCAGCTGAAGACCAAACAAATTCCATTATCACAGCCCCTTGAAAAAAAACGGACCTTTCTGAAGTCACATTTTAGTACTGATTGTTTAAATCTTGTCAGAAAACTAGGACCAGCAATAAATACAAAGAGTCTGGAGCAGTTAAGGCAGCCAAGAAAGCTGCACAAAACGGTGTCCTTCCAAGAGACTGAGCAGATTTGCATAATGCAGCTCATACCTTTATAATACTGCTGGCGAGTTTAAAACTTAAGTAGCATTAACTAGAACTAATCCACAGTTTACTAAGTATACCCTGTTGGCCACAGATAGTGCTAGGTTTGCTCTTTATTGTCCCAATTTTTCCTCCTCAAGACGTCAGATACATCAAGGTTCCTACTGATCTACCGGTCACAGTAGGCCCATTAAAGTGCTCCACTTTAGTTTATATTTGCTGTAAAAAGAAACGTCCATTAGCTGTTTGACTTTTAGTACTGTTCCACTGTAAGGGCATCACAGTCTTTAACAACAATTGATATAAATGACACCTCTGATAGACAGTATCCGGAGTGGAGATTTCAATTACCTGCCTAGTTTTCTGACAAGATGAGCAGCGCAAATACTCTTTTCCTTTTGTGGACAGCAATCTACTTCCTGTTCAAGTAACAGTCTCATATCAGTACAAACAAGTATGTTGTGCTAGTCAGAGAGTCCCAAAGTGTGCCAAGTTTGACATTTGTAACAGCTTAGGAATACTTCTTAAAAACAAACTACCCTAAATAGAGTAAATTTCAGAAATGATCCAAGAATCAGGATTTGAATTTGGTTTGCTCCCACATTTTAGAATTCTTATATAAGAAAAGGACACCCTCCATAAGGAGATTTAGTCAGCAACTTGGAAGACAGAATCTGTCTCTCCTTTGAGACTACAACTTAACTAGCACTTCCAAATATTAGAGCTGCGTGAATGAAGAGCTGTATAAATAAAAAAATAGTTAATGCCTTAGTCGCTGCGCAAATGTGACTTCAGTTCACGCCTATTGCACAGCTAATCTATCTGAACTGCCTCACAGACAAAACCTTTCCATTTTAATTAATTAATGACGACGCGCTGCGAACATCTGGCGCTGTCCATCCAATAGCAGTAGAAACTTGTGCTGAGGATTCTCCCATCTGTACACAACGGGGAAGAAGACAATAGAAGTCGTTAGTAATCCATAGTACTGTACAGCCACACTAATTTAAGGGACTGAATGCTAGCTGGACTTGGAAGGAGAGGTTAAGAAAATGAGATTTCAGTGGACCATTGAGCACACCCTTGTGAAAACTCATTTGTTTGGATTTGTAGCATTATTAGCTTTATATAAAAATATCTTTTATCAGATATCTTCCTCTGTATACATTTAAACTAGTTATAAAATGCAAGTTAAGGATCAAAACATCTCTTACAGAAGTATAATTAGTATAAGGCTATTAAGCTGTGTATGTTAAACTCTTAAAACGAAAATTTCAGCTACCTAATGCCAGCTTAAGTTCCGGATCAGAACAGGGCCAGCGTTAACAGCGCTACAGTTTTCTAATCAGAGTGAACCACTCCAATTTAGTGTATTACTTAAAGACTTGGACCCTGCCTCTCAGGGACTTTGCAAACACAGTTTCAGCTTAAATCAGGGAAAGCAGTAGGCAGTTCAGCAATTCCAAGCCCTAAGTTTGGACTTCAGTGCTTAAAGATTTCCAAAATCACTGCGCCCTAGATTTTTGAATACATCAAGCCAGCAAACTGAGAGCATTCCTTCTGATTAAATGGCAACAGACAACAAGAGTAGCAAACTGGGCGAAGTTGTGTTATACTGGTCTTAAAAATGCACAAAGCAAACCTTTTAAACAGCACTAGCCAGATATATTAATATACTACAAAATCTTAACTGCTAAGTTTTCTTCCCAAACTAGTTTTCTTCCCTTTGCTTTGCAGAAGACTGTCCTAAACGCTCATCTTATCAACCATACATATAGGGATCAGATATGTAATCAGCGCAGAACAAGCAAGCTTCAGAGCAGGGACAGATTCAATAGGTCCTCCCTATCCCTATATTACATGTATAATTACATGTATAATTTAAAGACAATCCAAACACTGGAACTAGACCAAGGCTGTGTAATGGTTTGCCACTGTGAGACTTGTGACAGCTACAAAAAGTGTGACTTGAGAGCATCAGCCTTGCTGCCTGCTGTCCATGTCAAGCAAGTCTACAGCATATTTCTAACAGTTGGATTGAAACCTGAAAGTGAAATGAGGTCACTAGAATTACCCAGGCCATGCTGGTGCTAGCTGCCAATTTAGGATCCCTCCAAAACCTTTCATTAAAAAAAAAAAGATTAAAAAAAAGAAAGAAAAGTGTTTCAAGATCTGATTAAGTCAAGTTTCAGACTAGATCTGTTTAGAGAGCTCCAAAATTTCCACACATTGCCCAAAATGCATAACTTTTCAAAGAAGAGTCATTTGGAAGCGCTTAAAGGAAATAATTTTGCACCAGAATAGCCTTATGCTAAAGCTCGCATGCGCACAGGGCTGGGAGGATGGGCTTCCTCTTGGCCAGGCCCATTGAAAGGTCACTTCTGCAACTGTTCTGCTAAAAACAGCAACAGTATTATCAAGACACAGCAAGCAGCACGTGGCTGATGCAGTCACATTTCGTAGTGTCCTTCCCGATCACATACCAGGATATTCAAGGAGATACATGGTACAGTCCAGTGTGCATTCAGTCAGAATAAGTTAAAGTGAACACTTACGTGTCAGACGAGATTCAAGTTTCATTAGCCCAAGAAGAAAAGCAAGGTCTCCAATCTTAAGCATCCAGCAGACGTCACTTATAATACCAAAGCAAATTCACAGAAGTATTGCTTCAAATAGCGAGACACGGAAACCTTTAAAAGGGTCATACCAGACCCTATGCCAAGAAAATACATTTACCTAGTATTTTGTTTTCCTCGTGGGCTAATTAGAAAATGAATAATATACTATCTGGCATTGTAGTGGCTCCCAATGCACCTACCTAACCATTGCACAAAAGATTTCACCATTGACATAATACTCTTGATATCCCAGACGTAGGAGTACATATCATAAAGGATTGTCCTGTTGGCACAATTGGAGAGGCGAGTGAACATTCCCATCACCAAGCTGCACATCTCTTCAAATTTGGCTGCTCGGTTACGCCATTCTTCTATCTACAGATGGAGGCAAAAGATCCACAAGATCAAACACAACCTTCCAAGGAGAACAGAAACTCTAAATGAGGAAGACTATACAATTCCGTATTTCATTTTCCCATTTCATTCTACCAGCATGGACTGCCATACCACACTAATTGATATTCTCTACTGTTGTTATAAATGAGGGCCAACACTTGTTAAATGTAGACACTAGACTATCTTTACAGTCATATGGCACTACAGGGTTTAACACAGTGGATTCTACGGGACGGATGGAAGTTATTGTGACCTGTAGTTAATTATACTCCACCCATCAGTGTCTAGAAAAATGAAATACTCTATTATAGACAATACATTATTCACAATTTAAATATTTAAAAATTTAAAAGAAGATTAGGTCACACTCACTTTTTCAGCATCCTTTCCTTTGCAATTAACACTGACAACACTGCTATTTGCTCTGAGCCACTGGAATTCTCTCAGCATCTGTGCACCTTTAGGCCCATGTTCATAGGGAAGGTAAAACAAGTCAGCAAGAAGCTGCAAATCCTCTAACGTCACTGGTTCTACTGTGTAGAGAGGCTTTTCATTTGGCCCAGGCACAAACTGGTCTTTATTTACTTGCTCATCAGTTTGCATAGGGGCAATGTCACTACCAGAGTCTTCCTGCATAGACATCTCTGGGGATTTAGATTCAGCTATGCTCTCCTTATCAGTATCCATCGGTTTTAACTCCTCTGCCATCTTGGCTTCAGCGATATCTGTCAGTATCTGATTAGTATTCTTGTCTGTGTCATCTTGTTTTTCCACCACCATGTCCATTGGTTCCTCATCAGACTGCTTCTTCTCTTCCTCCTTTACCAACGCAGGGGACTCGCTGCTCAGTGCTGCCCCCTGACTCATGATGGGTTCTTGGTAAACTGTGGTAACCACAGTTGCTGCATTTAAAGAGGATGGTGCCACCAGAGGCCCTACATCCCCTACTGTAGTTTTAGCACCACTGTGGGCCACTTGCCTACCTGAGAATAAGAAGAAACAAGTTTAAAGTTTTCAGTATCTGCCAATTAACATTCATCCACAATTTGCAGAAGTCATTGATCTGAATCTGCTGCTAAGGCGTCTATCTGATCAGCGTAGCTCCCTTTTGCCAGTTTGCCTTTTCTACTCCTGCCACTGCAGTTTTAAGTACAGGCTTTGTATTTTGGAAAGTTTCCCCTTTACATAAAAAGAAAGGATAAGGGGAAAAAAAAAAGAGTTAAGTTATTTAACATTTATACACTTAAAGCAGCATTTCTGACTAGGACACCAGAATAAAAAGCTTTCAAGGTTAACCTTTTGTCCTCTCAGTCAATTGATTTGGCTCTGTTTGGACACAGGGTATCCGTCAGAAATGAAAGGATACATGCTTAATTACTTCCATTATAAAAATGTCTTTTAACCTGGGGGAGCTAAGAAAATGAAGGAAGATGTTAGCTTAACCAGTACTCTTTATCCAGTATTTTTTCTGCAGTTGAGTTTTAGAAAGGTTTCAAACTCTGCAGATATTCAAAGGTAGTAACTACATGTAAAGAGGTGTTAGGAGTAATTCATCAGCAATTATCAGAGAAGGACAAAGTGACAAGCCCAACCCCACACTTGACAAAGATTTTACTTCAAATCCCAAGCTCCCAGTACAACAAGAACAAAGGTGTACAAATCCTGAAAAGAGCCATTTTTTGCAGACAAACTCAGAAAAATAAACCCAGCTGAAAATAACTGGAAGAATACAGATATCATCTGAGATACCATTAATGTTTATAGTAATTTAACGTCCACTTCACACACACACAAAAAATCTTTCCTGTTCTCTCATGAAAGCCTAGTAACAACTGAGATGAGCAAGATCCCCAGACTCTTTTCTTTCTTACATCAGAAATGCCAGAGGGTCATACTTCAAAGCTGTTCCTGCTCATCAAAAAAGGCAATACATGCACATTGTATAATGTCACATTTTTTAAGATTTCCCAAACAAGAAAAGCAGAAAATACTTCCACCTAAAAAGTACACAAATTGGGATTTGTAAAATACTTTTAGACTAAATGCAAGCCTTGAATACTTGCTCACATTTTTCTACCAACACCACAATGAAAAAAAAGAATCCAACTTACTGCTGTACTGCTGAGGTACCCCAAACTCCTGCAGCCATTCTGTTAGGGCCAACTTCAGAGCCATTTGTGGGCTATAAAGAACATCTGTTTCAATGTCTTCATCACTCCCCTCATTTTCCAGTTTAATCTGAATAGAAACTGTACTGTCTTCAGTATCAGCTACAGAGACAAGTAGAAAAAAGTTACCACAAGTTTTATTTAACATAGAAATGACATGTTAGACAAAGTAATGAAAAAGAAACAGTACACAGACTCGATATCTTGGCATTCAGTTTCCTTCTTGATCTGAATTGCTTCTATCCCAATCAAGTGAAACTCACGGAAGCTTACAATGTTGAATTTATGCCATTCAAAAGCATTTGTTGAGAGCACTTTTTTTTTTATACAGCTGCTGCTATATCTCAAGAGTAAACAGTTCTCCAATAGTGTGTGCTACAGATACTACTCAGTCAACAAAACAACCCGGATGCTTCTTATCTCTCAGGCAATCATTCCATTCCCAAGTGATCTTGGCAGGAAAGATATGGTACAGGAAAGGTTAGGATAGTCAGAAAGCTCTATGACTTATATGGTTAAACAGGTGTCCCATTACAGTTACACATACTTACTCATCACTACATCTTTTCTCACTCCGTTCATGTTAGATTTGTACCACGTTGCAAGTGTGTGAATAGCAACATAATTGGCTTCAAATTCACAGTTCGGATTTGTCAGAACTCCCTTGAGTCGAGGGATGAGCTCAGTTGAACGACCTTTGTAAGGCCCAAGAAAAAGCCTCTTTTGATCATAATCATTAGCATGAATGTTATCCCAGATAACTGGTGCTCTCCTGATGATCTTTGAAACTTCTTCAATGGACTCTACTGGAATGTCTTTGGATACAACTTTTGGACCTATCAGTGAAATAGGATAATCAGAAAGCTTTGCATATACATCAGGATTCCCTCCTACAAGAAGTAGCAGGACACTATTTATTAAATACATATGATAAATAACATTGACACTGTAACTGAATTTAAAGAACGCTGTTTTTACCTGTCCATAAGACATCAATTCCAGGTAGCAGCTTTTCTCCTACAGTCCGTAAATAAGGAGACTGGGCAACATTTGGATAGCAGAAAGTTCCACAATACTCTGCATGGGGCAAAAAAGGAAGTTACTACTAACAGAAGGATGCATGCATGTGAAAACATCCCTAACTGCTCAGTGAACATGTACAGCTTTAACTTGATCATAATCACACAACAAGAACTTTTCTGTATAAACAATTTCATGTTAATTATCTTATTTCATTTCCATTTTGATCTCTGTCAGTTTGTGACCAATTCTGTTGTTATAAATAAACAACTGCTCCTCAACTAAGTTTTCCTTGCATCAGTCCACTGCACCACTAAAGAGATCAATACTCTCCCTTACAATGAAACACTCAGATATGAGAGGAAGCTCACAATCAAAAATAAGAAAAAAGTCTCCCTCACTTATGTTAAGATTTAACTGGACTTTCATGTTATTTTACCTGTAGGACAGAACAGGAATGTGTCTGGTTCTCCTAAGTACTGGTAAATTTCATTTGTGATTGAGACCTGTGCATGAGCAAAGGAACTGAAAACTTCCTTGTCTGCTGCACACATGTTGTGATCAATATCATCAAAGAGCAGTGCAAAAGATCTGCATCCAAACTGGGAAACCTAATGTAAAAGAAGGGGGAAAAAAAAAAGCCCTATTTTTATTGAACCATAGAAAATTTTATAGCTATTTACTTTGCCTTTATAAAAGGATCTAACATCTCTCATTAGTCACTTCATCTGAGGAATCATTTTTCAGTTTATAAATGCGTAGTCTAAAACACTCCCCAAAGTGTACCACATCTATACAAAAATCTAAGCAAATCCACAGTATCTTATTAAGCTTGCAGCGCCAGAGCAAGAAAGCTGCATGCTGGAGTACTTCCATTTCCACAGCATAGATTGCAAATTTAAAATCCTCTCCAAGAAAAGAAAAACTACAGGAATTGGGAGGGAGGGTAGGAGAAGCAAGACAGGCTTTGGCATCTGTTCATAATGAATGTCTGTCTCTGACCCACCGCTCTCCCTTTCTCAAAGATGCCTCTAAAGACTGGCAATCTGTTCCAGCTTTTGCAATCCAAGGCTGATCTCACCAGACAGCTGGAAAAGAGCTTGCTTTATAACAGCTTTTGGACAAAGGACAAAAGTTAATTATGAGAACAAAGCAGCACATGCACGTCAGGTCTGCCTCCAAAGGCATTTACTGTGCACCAGAGTTCTTGCTTTGGAAATGCATCTTAGTTTTAGGGCCTGAACATACTTCGGAGGCAGCCTCACAGGAGCAACCTCAGAATGAGGTGCAAGATCTGATCACCTACCTAGATGATCACTGACCATGCATACAATGCAATCTGAATGTTTCATTGAAACATAACCACTTGTATTGCTCAGAGCTGAGCAAAATAATGTTAGCATTGAACATATTAAAGCAGCTAGTAAAAATCTCAGAGCGAGATGGATACTAAAATTTTCAACTTAAGTAGCACTGTAACTCTGTAAGTTCATTTAGCACTTACTTGGTCCAGCTTGCGTTTCAGTGTGGATACTTCCTTAGGATTTGAGAAAGTAATGTCAAGTCCAGGTGAGATTGCATAGATGAATTCTATTTCATGTTCTCGTGCAGCTGATATTAGAGTCATTAACTGTTCTAGAAATCAAATTCAAATATTTCAGAAGGGTTTACCAATAAAAAGATGTCATTATACATAAGTTATATATAAAAAGTTATTCTACCATGCATCAAAAAACAAAACAAACAAACAGTATGAAAGATAGAACAAGGTATCTGCTGAAATTCCTAAAAAAAACGTAGCAAAGGACACAAAAATATTTTCATAAGTTCTCAGAAATGATGCCAAAAAGACGTGTTAACTGCCCTGGTATTATTTTCTATTTCTCAAATTTTAAAGATATTTAAATGTTCTCTCGTTTTCGGTGCTGCATGACAAATATGGATGCAATCTGCTTTTGCAGCCTGTAGCCCTTACTTATATATTCTTCTTCTTATTATAATACTTATTCTTATACTTTTTGCAGGGCTAAAGCTCGGGATACGAGAAAAAAGACATTTTTAACATCATATGACAAAAGCAGTTGCTTTAAGAAACAACTTTAAAATTTAATTCTCCACACAATTAATGGAGACAATTAGTTTTAGATTAATTAGCCATCTTTCTTGTTATTGGCAATAAGCTTTTAGTATCCCCCACATTATACTTCCACGGTGATTCAAAGTGGCCTCCAAGAGGGATTATTTAATTTCAAGGTGGTATCATGTTTCCTCTCACTCGAGGAAAATGATAATCCCACAGGCTAATAAAACACCATATATCCTGTAAAAGCCTGAGGTGGATAAAAAGCCTCACAGCAGCTTACACAGATCTTTATGTTCTGACTAAATAGCCAGAAGCTTGCATTCTTAACTGGGGCGCTCTTCGTTGAGACAAGTATTTAATGAATCACATAAAAGGGCATGCTTTTTTTTTTTCTCCTAAGAAATCATTTCCACTTTACAATATGGCCCAGATAATCAAGAGCTGGAGGGATATTCTAAGCAACTCTTTCATAGAAAAAAAGTAAATCCCAGAAGACAGTCTTAAAAGCAGTCATAGAAATCATCTGCAGTACTGTATTTAAAAGAAGTAAATCCAAACTTGCCCCAAAAGCTCCATTAAATAGAGCTGCAGGGTATTCAGAACAGGTCTTATGATTCACCTTTAGAACTGGCTACTGTGATTAAACAGACAAGCACATGTAACAGCAACCAACTAATTTAAAAGCTGTTTACAAAAAATGCTGAGGGGGAATAAAAGGCAATTACCTGCTTCTTCCACAGAATACATTTCTCGCCAGAACATCCTGTGCTTGTAGTCATCCTTTGGAGCATACAGGTATGTATTTAGCCCCCATTTCTGAAGTCTATAAACACAGGGGGGAAAAAAAAAGGCAAAAAAAAAAAAAAAAGAGTAATTTACAAATCCGGACACTGAATATTTTACTTGACCTAATCCTTAGGGCTTTTTTTCCCCCCCGCCCCTTCATTCAGTGTTGTGTTATACTACTAAATCACTATAACTTTATGTACATTTGATACTGGAAAAAATCAGCACAGTTAAACAAGAGGGAAAGGTGGATTTGAATCCCCAGAATAAAGATGATATGCAAAAACCTGCTCTAGGTTAGAACAATAAGTCTGTTCAGACCTAAGTGGAAGATTATGATTATATTGTGATGGAATGCGCTGCAGTGAGGGGAAGCATGACTTGCCTTCTAAAAAGTTCTTTCCTCTGCTCCATAACCCAAGGTCTTCCATAAAATCCTACGGGAAACAAGATTAAAAATGTCCAGTTAGATGTCACATCAAGCCTGTTCCATGAAACATTATAACCCACCATTTTCTTCCTCTTCCCCAAAAAGCTATTTCTGCTACATTCATCAAAAAGCCTCCCTAGGCAGGAAGAAAAAAAAATAGCTAGACAACATCAGGAAAGTGTAATAACCTCAACTGATCTAAATTTAAAATGCAATTATAACTTAATTTATTATGATCTAGAGTCTGATTTTTTTTGCCACCAAAGCAATTAATTTTCCAGAATCCAAACTGAATTCCTGAGCAGATGCCCTTCACAAATCAAGTCAGCAATATTGTAAGGGCAGACTGAACAGACATAACCTAATTAAATTATCACTCCAGGTACAATCAAACCTATTTTGTAGGTAACAGGAATCTTGAAGGATACTGAAAATACTTACCTGCTCAAAAATGCTTAACTGATGATGCAGACCATAGTTCTGAATCACATACATTATATGCAAATATGTATTGAGGTAGATGATGCGTAATTCAATCACATGCAAGTAAACAAAATATATGGATTTGATTTTCTTTATTCGCATTAAAAGGCCACCTAAATTTTATTTCTCAATGCTCACATCTTTACAAGTTAAAACTATAACTTTGAATAATCATATAAAAGCATCTATACAGGTAATTTTACAACAGGTAATACTCAAAGTCATATACTTCGAAAATTCAGTCTCAACTTTTTCACTACCTTTTCACTCCTGCCATTTCGCAAACACAATACTTCAAAAAGCACTCTTAACTCACTCATATTCATGTAAATTCACTTAAAGCTATGTGCAAACAGCTAAACCACAAGCAGACAATTCAGATCAATGCTTCAGCTTGGCAGTCTTTGCAAAGCCCCAAAACTAAAATAACAATGAAATTTAATAAGTTGTTTTCAAACAGCATGGCCACTCTAATCAACGAATGATGCTACTAATATACTAAGCTCCCAAGCACGCAACGTCAGTTCAAAGGTAGGCAATTTCTTGATGTCCAGAGTTATTCACCACTGCACCATTTAGCATTAAGGAGGCCAAAGCCTCCCCGCACAGCTTCGCAAAACACAAAGCTGACGCAACTGAAGCATTTTCTATATATTAACAAGCCTTCCAGTTACCTGTTTCAGTGAACAATGTTCATTTTAAGCAGCTCAAAGAAGGCTCAAGTTTTAAGAATTAAGCTCCCAGAGAGCAATCTTAGGCTAACTCACGCCCCGTCGTGGCAAAGCTGAGTAACTACGGCTTCTCACTTGAAACCGCCAAGTGACAAATGGAGGAGAGTTAAATGGAAGAGCAAACAAAAGACAGCAGTTGCCAGGCATGTAAACCATCAAGATTACTTCACCTAGAACAAACTCTTTGTTTTCACGAGAGTCACCCAATTCTGCTTAGTGCCAGTGTAAGGGAAGTCAACAACCCCAAAAGGGTATGAGTTGCTGTGGCACCTCATCGATATCACTGATGCCTCCTAGCGCATCCAGAATGCTTTCCAATACAATAGCACTGCTTCAGAGCTAGTGACCAGAACAAAAAGCAACTAAATGTAAAACTGAGGATAGCATGTTAATCTGAAGTGATACAATATCTATATTTTCATGTGACAATTCTTAGACTACTGATGTCATCAGTGGATGACAGCATTTCAATCTTTCTGCCCAACTGATGAAGTCCTGTTTTTATAACATTACCTCATGACTGTGTATCAGGTTAACAGAAACTTAACCTATCACTGCCCATGATATACTTCATCCCAGTTAACGTGATCTCCATCACTACGTGCCAGGTTGTTTTGAAGTCAGCACCAAAACTTCATATTCAAGACTCTTGCACCTTATCACTCCCCAAATGGTGCAACCCATGCGCCATACCCTCTTTACACTCCTGGATAGCACAGGCTGTATTTTTGCACAGCCCTTCAGCACTCTGGAAGGAAGGCAGAAACATCATTTATTGCACACTTGCCCATTTTCCCTCCTCTGCCAAAAAAAAAAAAAAATCTAGATTCCCCAATTCATTGCTTCAATCACATCATACTGCTACTCTGTCTTAACTGCTGTGCTATATATAACTATTTATCTTGATTTCTGAAGTTAATCCCAGTTATTTCACATATCCCCCTAGCTTCTCTGTGTCACTAAAAGACTGACATTTTCGCCCACTACTGTTTATCTCATCTATCACAACTGCTGCTTTCTTTGTGCTTCTCTAATCCTTTTTTTATGAACACATATTAATATTAGATTGAAAGTTTCTTTAAGCGGGGGCCATTTTCTTTCTTCGCATTTCATGCAGGATGCTCAAGAACCAACCTTTATAGCAGCTGCTCCATAACATAAAACAAAGAGGATCAATAATTCAAATGATTAGAAAAATATTTATGTTAGGTGAGGGGTCTTGATATTAGCCTTGAATGAACAGCTGATCCCCCAGTCAGAGTATATTAGCAGAAGTATGAGAAACTGCATTGTTACTGCCTAGACATACATATTTTCACTGATCCTTTTCTTCAAGGCTTTCAATCCAACATCTTCCTTTAGGAAGTTTTACTTTAATAACAAAGCCAAGACACCTCTCTCCAAACCGACTATGTAAGCCCTATGTAAGTGCTAAAATAAAAATGAAATCTAAGACTAAAATTAGATCATTAACTGGGGCTAGAGCACCTCACACAGTGACATTTGCTGCAGCCAAGTGGTCTTTTCCTGCTAAGATATGAACAAAAGGGATTCTGCAAGCAGTGCAGATACTGACTTTGATAAACAGTCTGCTTCGCCATTCCATCTGTTAACTGTTTTGCTTTCTTCCTGGACATTTATTACAGGTGTAAAAAACAACAGTAATCCAGCCACAGGAATTTAGGGTATTTTCAAACCATGCATTATGTAGTGAATAAGCCATCCTTCTTCCTAGCTTTCAGGCATCTACCTTCAGCAATTTGTCAGAAATGCAAACGCATTGTGTCATAACTGAGAAATGCAAAAAGAGCTCCTTTATTTTGCAGCTCCTGCAACAATTTAAACCTTTTAATGCCACAAATACGTGAGCAGACAGAAGAGGCCTGTTCCGTGCTGCAATTAAATCGGCAAGCTACAACATGGCCCTGGGGAGAACAAGGGAGTACTTAAGGCCAGAACAGATGTCTGCGGAGTCACCTATTCCCTACCCAGGAAACTGAGCCGCTGGCACGCAGGAAGAGTGTGTACAGGGGGGATAATCGCA
>NW_010589852.1:198774-257357 GCF_000705375.1 Tinamus guttatus
GCCCAGCGCGGCCGGCTGGCTCCCCGCTGCAGCCCCTCTGCAGCCCGCGGGCCCGGCTCTGCCTAACGCCTGGGCTTGTGTCTGCCCTCCCTCCTCAGGAAAAGGGCAAGTCCTGGGGGAAAAGTTGATCCTCTCTGCGATCCTTTTGTGCCTGCAGCTCCCCAGGCTGAGCTTTGCCCCTTTCCTTGGAGGTTACGGCACCGGTTGGAGCCTGCCCTAAGCCCCATGACGCCCAAAGAGACAGACTCTGCCCAGCACGACCCTGTCCGGCGCACAGAGCATGCAGCACCTGCTCATCCCACCAAGCACTGAGCAGGGAAACAGAGTCCAGAGGAGGGATGAGAATAAATAACGGAGAGGCATTAGCGCTGACAAGGAGGCAGAGCGCTGCTTGCCACGGCCAAGAGCCAGCTGTGCATCTCACCTGCAGGCTGCTGGCCCCACACCAGCCCCGTGACGCCGGACAGCAGCCGCGACATCGCAGGGACGACGG
Source organism: Tinamus guttatus (assembly GCF_000705375.1). The sequence continues at coordinate 199,268 of NW_010589852.1, forward strand.
AGCCCACGCTGCGCCGGGCGGCAGCGGGGACGGACGCGGGCTCCCCTGCTCTCCGGGCTCGACTGCACACGGGTGGGAAGCAGGGGAGGTGAATGGGGCACGCGGGAGGGCCGAGCGCCCCTTGGGAGAGAGCTCCGGGGCCCGCTTTGCTAGGGAAGGAGCTTGGAGAGCTCCAGCCGGCCCCAAGCGGGCCAGGGAGGCGCGGGGAGGTCAGTGCGGGACGTGAGCTGCCTCCCACCGGTGCATGAAAAATGGCACCTGTAAGAGCTGGGGAAGGAGAGCTGGTACCAAAAACCACACTGGCACTTACAAATCAATTTTTAATAACTCCTTCCAAAGTTTAGCTCAAACTCAATTTTTCTCCTACAGAATTTGGTCATTATTTTGTAAAATATTTGTCTCCCTGCAGCAGCTGCCTAATTTAAAGGCAGCAATCTGATTTCTCCCCACATTCTCCAAGCCTTAAAAACAGCTCTTCCAATAATAGACTGGATTATGAATTAGGCATAATAAAATTTACTCAACTGTTCAGATCAGATGCAGGAAAGTTCAGAGCCACAAGTCACATTGAGGCTGAACACTGGAGTTAAACGACTTTCTGCGCTGTTCAAGCTGGCCTCAAACCCAAGGACAGGTGTTGTGGCGATGAACTAAACACCCCAATCTGCAGCGGGATCGGCGAGGAGGAGCCTGGTGACTCCGGCAGCCCTGCTGGGGCTGCTGTGCCACCAAGCGGGTGACAGGGCCACCCCGCACATGGCCCTCACCCACACGCTCAGCATCTGGCAGCGCGGGGAGGACACCCCAGGATCCTGCAGAGCCTCCCCAAAGTGCCCTGCTCACCCCTGCAAGAACCGACACGGCACACGCCTAGGGGACAGGGCTCTGCTATTTATTGAGCTCCAGGTTTGTATGTACATCCATTTACAGCGCTCGGTTCCGTGACAGTGTGACAAGGGGATGTGTCACAGGCTTCCCCAGCTCAGCCTTTGCTGAGGGCCACCCGCAGGAGCTGCTCCCGGGCACAGTCCACAGCCCTAAACAGGATCAAGGAAAAGGAGGCACAGGGACACTTAGTTGATTTGATGCTCCCACAGTGGTGGTGCCAGCGCTGGATCAAAGGAGGCAACTCAAGCCACCCTTGGGAAGGAAACCCCCCCAAAGGAAGGAGACAGCACAGTAAGAGCTCCCCCTTGGCACTGCAGACAACAGTGCCATGAGCTGCAAAGCAGCACCATTCATTTACAGAATCAGAATCACAGACCAGTTGGGACACGTCTGGAGATCGTCTGGTCCAACCTCCTGCCCAAGCAGGATCAGCTAGAGCAGGCCCTCCAAGGCCAGGTCCAGTCAGGTTTCGAATAGCTCCAAGGATAGAGACTCCACAACCTCTTTGCAACCTTTTCCAGCCTCCAATCACGCTCAGAGTATGGAAGTGTTTTCTTACATTCAAGTGGAGTTTCTTGCGTTTTGACCTGTGCCTCTTGCCTCTCGTCCAGTCACTGGGCACCACTGCGCAGGGTCTTGTTTCACCCTCTCGTCACTCTCCCATGAGTTATTTATAAACGTTGATCAGATCCTCCCAACTCTTGTCTTCTCACAGCTACAGTCACAGCGCTCTCAGCCTCTCCTGGGATGAGATGCTCTAGTCCATCCATCACCTTCAGTTGCCCCCGGAGAAGTGGGCCTCTTCTATATGCCCTGGTCTGCTCACAAGCACAGGGATTTTATGGAGCCCGCTTGCCCTCCCAAACGCCATCCCTCTGATGCACCACCAGCAGGAAAGCAAACACGGGCGCCTGGCTTCAGCTGATAAAAGCCAAACAATTTAGAGCTGAGGAAAAGCATCCTCTGCTGGGAGAGCTGGTACCCCCAAGGAAAACCCACACTCCTCGTCTGGATTTGTGGCCTGTGGGTGGCCAAGGATGTAGTATTCAAAATCTCATGCTTACGGCAGGCAAAGCTGAAACATTAATTTCATTAACATGTGTTAGCCCAAATAAGCTTTGCCAAAAAAATGGCAGAGAATGAGCATGATGTTCACACCACTCACACTACTCCAACCTAGGAGGCTAAGAGCAGGACTAGGCACTTTTTAACATTTTTTTCTAGGAAAAAAAAAAGGGTGGATCTGGGATATAAATAACTTCTCCGTTCAAGCTGTAAGTCAGGGCAGGTCTTACTGTCACTGCTGGGAGCTGAGGGTGCATGAACAGAGAGCGGGTCTATTCCTGAGCGGGCTCCGTCTCACCCGGGCACCTCTCTTGAGCAGGAAGGGCTCCCTGTGGCCCTGCTCTTAGAGCATCATCCTGGAGCTCTTCCCTAGGAAGTTCTTGTCGGGTCTCAGCACACTGTTGCTGTAAGTCGCTTTGCGAAGACTGGTGTTCAAGCTAGAAAATTAAGTAACTACTTCTCCAGCTACATTTTAATTGTAGTAGCTACAAGCTACACTCTAGGGAAGAAATGGGGACTTCTTAGCTCATGAAGTTCACTCAACAGCTACAAACCTGTGCAAAGCAGGAATTGCTGTGAGGAAGAGGAAGATTGTCACAATGCAGTCTCTGATGGGCACTGTAGGGAACAGGAGGAAGGATTTGGCCTCTCCCCTGCCCCAAGAAAATACAACAGCTTAAAAAAAATCCCAACAACCTTAGAAACAGCAGAGATGAGATGAGCTACTGGAAACAACAGTGACCCAAAACAAAGATGGTTTCAGTTACCAAGTTCTCTGATGACCCATATCCTTGCATATCATCTCAGGCAGAACCCTATAAGCCAGCAATTTTGCAGACAAAGTTTTTCTCCAGTAATAATGAGGGCTGGTTTAAACCTTCTGACACCAGTGTCCAACAGTAAGCAGGGCCTGCTCCTTAAGAAACCTGTTTTATACCCCAATACCATTCCCAAGGATACTGAAACCTGTTGCAGGATGGCAGTGGATTTGACCTACAAAATGTTGGACAAAGGATTGATCCAGTCTGACTTAAAAAAAATGGCCTTTACCTGGGTGCAGAGATCTACCCCATAGAGCAGGCGAGCAATCTCAACCCAGAATTGCCTCACACAATGGACTGGCTTTATTGTTTTGGTTGTGAGCTTTCCTCAGCTCTGCTACAAAGGTTTTCAGTGCATCTTCCCTGAGGCTGCAGAGGGAATCTCCCATTGCTACTCACCAGGAAGAGCTGCCCACCCCGATGGCACCTTGCAAAATTGCTCCCTCCTCCTCCTCCTCCACACGGCAATCACCTCTCCTGAGCCACATTTCTCTTGGAACACACTCCTTTGGGATCAAACACACAGCAGCAAGGCTTCCCCCCCAACAGAAACGCAGTCCCTTTATGCAGGCGGCAGGCAGGGCGCACCGGCCGCAGACGTGCAGTGTCCCCGCCGGCCAGGCCCGTGTCTGCTCAGCCCTGCGCGGAGGCCGTGCCCCGGTTCACGAGATGGTGGAGAATTCTTGCAGCAGGAGCTCCTGGCTCAGTGTGTTGAACGCGAGGTTCTTCCTCACGTTAATGCTGATGGACCGAACCTGGCGAAGAGAAAACGAGACATTTTAGCCAAGAAACTTCTCTGTGCTCCTGGTGCGTGCTGCAACTTTGACACTGTCAGCTTTCCCGTTCAACATGGAGCTGTTTTGTGTGCTGGAAGAGCCCCAGAAAACTCCCTGCAGCCAATTCTCACTGAGGCTCCAGCTCAGTGAGACATCCCCAAGGATGCTCCAGCTGCGTGCTAGAGTGTCCGCAGCGATGTCCTATCAGAGAACCAATTCCCAGGGAGGCAGGGAGGATTGGAGAGGGTTCTCTGCCTCCATGCATGAGCTAGCTTGACCTGAGGAGCTTCCTGCAGCCAGGCATGGGGGAAGGCAGCACTTCTAGGCTGCGATGGGCAGAGCGTTTTCTGGCAGTGCCCTTGGCGTGCTCCGCTGCTGTCTGGCTGGACGCAGGGCACGGTTGCTGCCCTGCTGCAAAGCCAGACGCGCCGGGCGCCGCTCCGGCCCTTGGGGCCGGGCACAGGACAGGAGCCACACGACCGTGCTCTAACCAGCGGTTACGGGCCGAGCTGGTGGCGAATGCGCACAGCTGCCTCGCCGGGGCTGGAGTCTGCTGCGTGCAGGTTGGGCCTTACACTGCATCGCCAGGTATTTCCAAGGGAGTTTCCTTGCCCCTTCAATGCTGCCCCTGCTTACGGTCGCCTGTGCTGAGTGCAAGGAGGAGCGGGACAGCATCGTTGTGTGGCAGCCTCCCTTCCCCCTCCGCGCGTGCGGGCGCACGGGCCAAACACGCGGCCCCAGACTGGGCTCAGTCTCTGCTGCACTCGGCAACGAGAAAACAAAGTCAAACATCATCTGTGTCAGCGACTGTGCGGCAGTGACAGAAAGCAAAACTGACACAAGCTCATCCAAACAATGGGATTACAGTTCCCAGAGACTCAGAGCCTGTGATAATAAGGATGTTGCTGACCTGGTTAGTGCTTCGTGCCTTTTAAAAGCATTGCGGGATGAATTACATAGAAACAGAATGAGGACTAGAACAGTTAGGGCTGGAAGAGCAAGTGGGCAGCATTCATACAGTCGAGGGTCCCACTTGCCATCCTGGTGAAGAAGAGAAGGGGGAGGGCAGAAAGCTCCCAAAGGGCAGGACGGGTAAAAGACACTGGGAAGCAAATCAAAACATGGAAGGTTAAAAGGGAAAGCTGTGCAATGAGCCCCAGCGAGCCTTGCTGCCAACGCAGACCCTAACAACCCAAGCAAGCTGGCACAAATGCTTGTGCTTATAGTGCGGGTGTTTAAGTGGTTTGCACTGGGCCTTGTCCCCTCTCCCAGGAGACTGGAGTCCTGCTGATAAGATTTGGGCCCAGTCCCACTGACGGTCCCCACCTCGGTGATCAAGCCCATCCTGACAAGGGGAGAACACGAGGCTAAACAGGCATGGAGAGCCCTGTGTCCTGGGAAGCAGGACTGCCTGCAGAAAAGGGACTGATGCCACAAGCAGGGTGTGAGCTCGTACCCCTGTGCTGACCAGCAGCACTCCCATGGGTCCCAGCAGCAGGAAGAAAAATCAAAATTGAGGTCCTGGCCTCAGGAACTGCTGCCAGGGCCAAGGCAACAGCAGTAGGGGATGCCAATTCATATTCCCATTGGAAGTCTCTAGGAAGGACAAGGTGCCAGCCCCCTACAAGCCCAGAGGGGGAGGCTGAAGGAGCACACCATGAGAGCAGCAGGCTCCGTGGACACTGTAGGTGAGGGGCAGAACCTAAGAAATTCAGCTGGATTAGTTTGCAAAAGGAAAGGTTAGAAGGAACACAGCAAACACCCTCCTATATGTAAATATCATTTCCATAAATCTCTTCCTAGTGTTTCCCCTGCTCTAAACCAACAAGTTCAAAAGGTCAGAAAAGCCCAAATTAGAGTTAAATCACTTTATCTTCAGCACTAAGGCTCAGCACAGGGAGCTGGGGCTCATCTCTTTTTTGGAGCTGGAAGAGAAGACAGTGACACAGGAGGGTGTCAGCCCATAACAAGGAGAAGCTTCAGATGCTTCCTGCAGCCTGGCCGAGCGGATCCATCTGTGAGGCTGCACCCCAGGTCCTCCTCCCTCACCATGCGGGAGCTGCCAGCGTGAGAGCTACCAGAGCTCTTTGGAGTCACTTATGTAAGGGGCCAAAAACCAGCCTTAAAAAGTAAGCTCACAGCTTTAACGTTTACTTTGCAAGGAAATGAAAGCAGAGACTGTGTCCTCTCTCATTTCTGTAAGGAGCATGCTGGGACCAAAAAATTCTGAGATTTTTTTTCCCCCTATTGGCAACTCAGACCACATTTAAGCTGCAGATTTTGAAGAAATGGAAAATTCATGAAATGCTGACATCACCTGTAGAGTGAACAACAACTAAATGAGAGAAAGAATGAATTGGGGCATTAGCTATGTGAGGAAAACTTGATTTAATATTGAGCATCATTACAGCTGGGCTTGTGCAACATCATAAGGGCATTCCTATTTTGGAGTAAGTCACATCAGTTAAAAGGTTTCCAATCAACAAGCCACTCTTAAGGAACATGTACGATCAGGAGGGTTTACACTGACTACTATATCTAATTAAAAGTCAAATTAGTGTAATTTCCTCTACAGAAATCAATTCCTAATCAGACTATTTCTAGACTGTTGAAATCTATCCAACTGTAAAAGCAGTGGACACTCTGGAAAGATACTGAATCTTTCTACACATCCCTTCAGCTGCAATGTGAGGCTCTGAAAGCCCACATCCACACCAGCCCCTCTAGGAAAAGTAGCACAGACCTGAAATGACATACTCGAGGTTTCAAAGAAAAATTGTTAGGAAACTTCCAAACTTCCTTTCTTTATTCCCCTCAAAGGCAGCACAACAGGCTAGAAAACCCAATTGATAAAACTCTCTATATATCACCTTCAACCACAATGTGGCTGCAGTATTGCAAGGCTTTGAAAACTTGTTTGAAAAGGCAATGGGAGAAGAAAGGAGATTTTTCTCTGGGATTTGCAAGAAAGAGCAGCACAGAGGCAAAGCTAGAGAAGCAAAGCAGTGCATTAGCAAGGCATGTCAATGGAGTGAGAACAAGATTTCTGCACACAAAGGAACCAAGAGAATGGCTTGGGGAAGTTTCAGCTCACCCACTTAATGGGAGCATAGAGAGATGAAAAGAAGGCTAAAAAGGAAAATGGCTCCTGCATGTCATTCCCCACTGAGAAGAATTTGCTTTAATACAGTCTCACAGATAGAGAGAGGGATAAGTAAACCAGGCAGAAACTAGAAGGAGTATTTGCAAACAGCTCCTGTTGAGGAGGTCTGATGGCATGAGCATGAGTTTGGAGAGCACATCGGAAACCTGCAGGTCACTCCTGCCCTGCTCCTCTAGCAGAGCCTGTGAAAATCGCAGTAAATTCACACTGCCCCCTCTGCCAAACCTGCAACTCTCACCACTAAAACACAATGCCCTGGCAGGGGATGTTACCCAACATCAGACCAGCAAAAAAGACTGAAGTGACCATATAGAGGCCTGGAAAAAAGCAAGCAAATTTTGAAGAGTACATGGGAAAGGCAGCGTAAACTACAGGATTTTAACAGCAGTCCTTGATGAGCTGTTAGAACAATTAATAAAGCCATCAGTTTCTGTGCACCTAGAGAAAAAAACAGCGTGGAGGACAGGGGACCAAGCTGGGTTTGCTGAAGACAAATCATATTGCATCACATTGATTTCTCTTTGTGAGGGAATAGCTTAATGCAATGCAGAGGATTTTCTGTAGCTGTGAGTAAAGAACATTTAATAGGGTCCCAATTCTCAGGGCATCTAGAGAAATGTGGATTAAACAGATTCACAACTGGGTCAATCGGCACATTTAGACAGTAATTATTCAAGCTTTCATATGCTCTTGAGGAGAAGGTCCCGGGGCACCTGGACTGGTAATTTTCAGAAGGGAGTGGAGCCATTGACTGGATTATGCTAAGCAGATTCTTAAATGATATAAAATTGGGAAGGATCACAGGGACTGCAAAACACATCAGACGAAAAAAAATAGCTGAAGTGTTCTGTAGCTCAAAGGTTCTTAGGACTGAAAATGTCACTTTAATCAACTGTAATGATCAATCTGTGCTTTTGCCAGGACAGGTAGATTGTCGGGCATACAGAAAGCAAGGCATCTGCGTGGTCAAGAGGAGCACGCAGGGGAAAGAGAAGCTGACTGAGGGGAGCAGGAGTCCTTGGGACAGAACAGAAACATGAATGTGCCTTTTTTTCTAGGGTACAGTAATAGCAGAAGCCTAAGTCACATGGCGGCTATAGCCAAAGCTCTTTGAACATATTCCACATATGATATCAAACAACAAACCAGAGAAACAGGAACAGGCACAGAAGAGCACCAAAAGTTAGCATTAAAGTGATCACAAGTCATAGCTGCCCATACTCTGCACAATGGCAGTACTGTGAGAACCTTAAAAAAATCATAGAAAGGCTAAAAGGTATCCTGCAGAAAGCAGCAAAAGTAATTCCAGCATGCTGGTACTGGAGCAGAAGAGACAGAGGCAAGCATAACATTCCCAAACTCATGCAAGCTCGTGATGGAGTGGGTAGGCATCAATTACTCATCAATCAGCAAGGACAGAGCTGGAAAAGAGAATCAGCTCTCAAACTGGTGGAGAAAGCTGCCAGAGTGAGAGATCTCTCCCCTCTCTGAAGCATAATGACTCAAAAATGAGGAAAACAGACTCCCCTCAGAGATACCAGCCACTACAAAAACATTGGCTCCCTGGTAGGGCAGCCACTGAGCAAGAAAATACCTTGACTAAATCATTTTGACCCAGCCCTCTGGAGATGGGAGAGCAAGTTGGCTTGTGCTGAAGAATACAAATGCCAATCCGAATTATTTGGATTCAGTTCTGCCATAGTCTTCTTACTTCTGTGGAGCTTTGTATCATTAGACTTCTCCAACAGAAGGAGCCACTTCTGCTTTTTTCACTAGTGACCCCACCCTGTAAGGGCTGAAGCCTTGATGGAACCAAAGCAGGAGCAGCCGGGCTATTGCACCCTGCAAACTTACCACTACGAGGCACTTAACTGGTCTGAAAGCTCCTGCCCTGGTGACACTCAGTGTCTCTTCAGGTCCTATTGCTGTGCCATCTCCACAGACAGCTCCATAAAGGGCTGCTCAGCAGCCCAAATGCCACTGCACAGGCCACAAGCAAAAAGCTTTGGAAAGGGGTTGATATTTCTGCAGAAGCAAGGCAGCTCACCAGCTCTTTGAAGAAGGCAGCCTCTTTATGCTGTTCTGAGTAGCGCTCGTACTGGTCCAGTCCATCCTGCAGCTTCAGGGTCAGTGTGTCATAGTTGGATCGCACCACTTCCAAAACCTGCCAAATACAACCAAACACAGTGGAGGAGTCAGTATGCACAGATGTCTCGGCACAGGAGGAGTAAGACTGAGACAAATTTCAGCTCTGGCACCTGTTTTTCAACATAATGGCTTTAACGGCCAATATTTGGAACATGAGTAACAACACGGAGGTGGGCACCAGAAAGCTTCCTAATGCCAGCAAGGAACAGCCATCAAATTTATAGTGTTTTTCCATTCATAAGAACAGAATATCAGTCTATAACCATGACAGCTTATTTCCAAATACTATCATGTCACTAGGAAAAGCAGACATGATCTTATTAAGGAGCTAATTACCATATATACACACAAATGCAGCAGAACAAGTACTACACAAACACAGGTCTGTGACCCCTTGGTCCCACAGTGCTAGTTTTGCCAGCTCACCTCCCTCCCGGCTTGCTATTCACCATTCTCAATCTGCTGAGCCACCAGCTTCTGCAGCTGCTCAGGGCAGCCTCCACGCAGAGCACTGCACTTCTCTACCGAGGTGAACAGACTTTGATAGACACTAAGAGAACACCAATTCTGTTATGAATTTTGGTATTAGAAATGGGTGGAACATCACATCCAGGTGCTGAGTAGGCATTATTTTATTACCTGCCTTCACTGCAACTGAAGCACTCTAGCTTACACGACTATCACCCTGCTCCCAAGCCAGGGCTGTGCTTGTAAATTTGTAGTTACACTTCTCCGTTCTCTTGAACGATTCATTCTCCTAACCAGGAAACACCAAGGGTGACTCCCATATCACCTTTTAGCTTCAAAGCACTGCATGGACAAATTTGTTCCTCAAAGCATTTGTGAGATGACAAGTAACAATAATCTTCCTACCAGGAACCATACAGCTCAGCACTCCTGGACGAAGCATATGCTCAAAACAATTCTCTTAAACACAAGAATTTCTTTTCTTATAAGGTTATTCGAGAACAGTCCATCAGAATCCTGCTGCTGCAAGAGCATGCAGCCTCCTCTCCAGACAGACGGATTTCCTAATTCTGTTTGTCAGCTCTGCTAGCAGCGAGAAGGAGTCCTGCAACAACACCCATCTGCAAAGTTGGTCATGTCCTCTTGTTCTTAGGAGGAGAGGTTGTGAAGAGCATCAGAGCCAAGTGCAATGATGAATGAAACAGGCCTCAAATAGGAATAATTCACTCTCGCATGCAACTATCCAGCAGGGATGGAGAGTAATAGCATAATGCCCCTTCTTCTGGGCACTGAAGCATCCAGCAGCTTGCAGCAGTCAGAGCATTATCCTCTTGCTATTTTGAGGAACGCACAGTGGGCAAGATTAATAGCATGCAGGGGAGACACCCTGTTTGACAGGTGAGGAGCAGAACTGGCTTCTCTTGCAGTCCCGCACAGAGCAGAGGCGTTTCACCAGTGCCAGGGCCGCTCCGCAGGAGCCCTCCCTGCGCCCCTCTCACACCCTGCACGTGCCCGTGTCCCCGCGGCCGGGCACGGCGCCCCGTCGGCATGCCCGGACACGACGTGCACGTTCCTCGTGAAGAAGCAGGACTCCCCCTGCCCGCTCCGAGCAGAGGTCTCCTCGGACGCTCAGCGGGGCACTCTGAGCACGGCAAGCAGTGGCGAATGGAAGGCAGCAAGTCTTGTCAGTAGCACCCTTTCAATCAGCTCCTCTATCTCCTCTTAAAGCAGAGAGAGAAAGGACTCAGTCCGATGCTCCACAACAGGGAAAGCGCAAAACGCATGGTAACTGTACTGGGTTACTGCTCCTTAACACAGCCTCTGTAAAGAGCTTAGGCCTTTATCTATGCATTTTCGTTGGCTGGCACCCTCTATCTCCTCCTATTATGAAATAACTTAAAAAGAAAGAGCAAGTTAAAAATAAACATCTTCTCACTGCCGGATAATTTCCCTTTCTTGCTGCTGATGAGGAAAAGCGCTATGTGGGATCGGAGATAAACCCACTCACAGATCATCGCGCTTGCACCCTGTAATGGATGGGAATAGTTGCTGAGATTAGGACCTGCCATTCCTGAGAGGGTTTCATCCGCACTTTAAGGTGCAGCTGCTAGACAGAGAGAAGTGAAGAGCAGCAGAAGGTACTAAGAGCATCTAGTTTGATGGGTTGAAAGGCATCATCTTTCTACACAAGTGACAAAAACTCACAGCCTCTGTGTAACAGAAGATTGCATGTTAGCATCCACCATCCGCCTTTTCTTTTTATTTTCTCCCCCCCCTCTTTTTTTTTATCCCTACACACTACTTTGACTTTTGTTCAAGGAAACAACTGCAAGAACAACATCCTCTTGCCTTTAACATATAAGATCTTTATCTGCATCTTTCTGACAGTTACAAAAGACTGAGAAGAATTTAGTCTTGAGATTGAAGCATTTCTCTCTTAAAGTCTCTTGTCTGACCTGGTTTTCAGAGAAGTCTCTAAGGAAAGCTAGAAAACATTGATTCCAAAACGGTGAAGTCTGAACAGCTTAAAAGGAAAGGGACTTTTAGTTGGACTCTTTCATGCTCATTTTTGAGTTGTTCAATTTTTAAAATCCTACAACCAGCTGGGAAAACAACACTTCTAACGTCAGGCAAGTGTGGAGGAAAATGGACTATAGATGACTTTCAAGGAGCATCTCAGCAAGCAACAGAGATGATAAGATGTGACATTCCCTAAATTGTAAGGGTAAACACGCAGGGCAAACTTAAAAAAAAAAAATTAGTGGGTCTTTACAAAGGAAGAAGACTAAGTGAAAAGAACTCACAGCTAAATCTCTTTTTGTGGGTTACCTTAGGAGAATCAGAGTGTCAAAGAAAAACATCAACAACAAAAAACAAAACAAAACTAGCCAAACAAAAAAAAACAAGACAACAGAAGTGAGGACCTGAGACATGGTACAATACCAGCAAAACGAAGGTTGCTGAATCCTCCCTGCAGCTACCTGTACCAGCTCTAGACACTGCAATCTCTCATTTACTTTAGTGCAACATCCTTGAAGGTCATGGAGTTGCACTGCTATAATTCAAAAACAATTTGCTATCAAATTAACCCACTGCTCCACCGCTCATTCGCTGACTGCTTTACAGAAGTTCCAGAGAAATGTTAGCAATTCTGCACAGGGCGCATGTGCCTCCAAACCCAACCTGTCAGGGCCTGCTCTGAACACAAGTGCTTTGCAGCAGTCAGGAGGATTCCAGCTTCTTCCTGCAGCTGCAGATACCCAGGCCCCATTACTCCCCTTCCCCTCCAATGTGGACAACTCGGGACCAGACATACAGTCCTTGGGTAATATAGCAGGGGAGGCATCCAACAGAACTGCCAACTTGGGTCCAGTCATCTGCAGAATCCCCCTCATCTCATGCTGCTACACACAGAGGAACAAGTTTACTTTACACAGCTTTTGGATCCCTAATTTTGCTGTATCCTGCAAAGCTCAAGCTCAATTTTCCCACCTCAGCTAGATGGATGACCCCTGAAAAGTCAGCATATCTTGGCCACAAGCATTGGGATTAATTTCTCCGGCCTTGAATTTTGCTTTCTACATTCAACCCAGTCCATGCTTTGCCATATCACCTATACAGTCTTTTCCTCACTGTGTCACATCTGTTCCCTCTGACAAATCCTCAACAGGAACAGACTTATTGCACAGAGTGCAGAAGAGACTGGACCTTCTGGAATAGTTTGGGAAAACTATGGGATCATATGCATAGCATCTGATTCCCATCTTTAACAACAAAGCCAAAAAGGGAAGTAAACTCCACCAATTCATGTCACAGACCCAGTAGCAAAACAGAAAGGCTCTGCAATCCCAAACCCCTGCAGGTTCTGGGAAGCATGCATGGATAATTAGACAGCAAGAAGGAAAAAGCAAAGCTCTACACTGTCTTTCTAATCAGTGCAGGAAAGGACAGGAATGCAGGCAGCCAGCAATGTCAGTATCTCACCAGTACTCCTCTGTGCCCAAAAGACAGTCATTAGCTGTGCTAGCGCCAAAGCAGCTGGAACAGAACCTGTTCTGTGATCTTGCACTAAGCAGAAAGGAAAAAGAGCAAATCCCACCAACCTGAAGTGCCCATACCAAACCCAAGCACAGAGTCTTGGGGATTACCAGGAAGGGACACAGGGAAACTCTCCAGACCAGGTTCCTCCATCCTGAAGGACAGAGTGGTAGGTTTTTGGGGACCAGCTGACCAGAGAGCTGGTCAGAACATCATAGTTCAATCCTGATCAGCAGAATCTGGCACAGCGGGTCATGGGCTGGACCAAAGCAGAGGGTGCAGCCCCTGGCACCAGGGAGCCTTTGCCAACAGCGTAAACGTCACCCTCGGTCTGTGACCCAAGAGGTTGGTAATGATGATCATTCACTGCGGGTTTGCAGGGACACAGAACAGGGGCGGGAGGTGGGAGACAAAAAATATTTTTCCTGCTCTCTCTACAAAGGTGGTGGAAGTCCTGCCACAGCCTGTGTATCACACAGGGGACCAAGGCAGTCCCATTTCCAGACCCTGGGCAAAGGCCAAAATACTATGAGCAAACACAGCAGTTTTGTCTTCTCAGCCCAGCAAAAGGAGGCAGGATAAAAAGAAGGCATTTGGGTTTTCCTTCTCTGGGAAGAGTCTGATGTGCATCTTACACTTGGGTCCTCAAAATGACTTATTTAATCCAAGATGAGTACTAATCTTCCCATTTCCTCCTCATCAATTAGTACAAATCTTCCCATTTCTCCCCCATCAATTTGCACAAGTTATTCATAATCCCGAAGTCTTTTTTCTAGGGAATTCAACTGAATGGCAACATTTCTAATTGTAATGAACAAGCTGCTGCCACCTTTACTACAAAGAGGCTGTTGCCTCTCCATAATAAAGTGACAGATAATTGACATAAATTTTACAACAATGTCTTGTAATTAATATTGAAAGTATTTTTTTCTTTTTTCAAATGGCACCACATGTCTCACACAGCAACTTAAAAACTGCTGATGCAGGCTGGAGTCTCTACTGGAATTAATTCTCAGAAGTGCCAAAGACAAAGCGCATAACTAAATAATTAGAAGTCAAATAAAAACAAACACACACTCAGCTGCCACATTTCCCAGCAGTGTGTGCCCAGGCGCCTGCTGCACTTGCCTCTGAAGCCCATTAGCCACACCAGGCTCCTTCTCCCTTTCGCCTCTCCCTGTCTGCAGGAGCTGAGTTCGGGGAGAGGTGCCACGAAGGCTGTCGGTGCTGCATACGGGAGGGCAGCAGCTCCCACAGGCAGCAATTCCAGGAAAGGAGCAATCCTGAGCCAAGCAGCAGCACGGAGCTTTTGTTTGACCCAATACTACTTATCTTTGCCACTGCCCTGGAGCTAGAGCTTATCAAAGTAAGGGTCTTAATTCCACTGAATGCTAAGAGGAAAAGGAAGGTGCCATCACCGGGGAGTCTAATAATTCAGATTTGCAGACACAGCTTACACACATCTACAGATCCAGATTTATGCAACAGTCATACAGCCAACCCTGAATTCAAAGGAACTGCTGCATGTTAGGATTTTTCAGGACACGTTGAATAGGTGGACCTGACCTCCCCAGTGAAGACAGAGTCAGATCACACCAGACGAGACAAACTCGAATGCAGAAGTAGTGACAGGAGATAAAGCAAACAACTTTGTAACTACAGCTGGGCACAGCTGTGCCACACACACCTAGCTATCTGGATCCAGTAGGACCACCTGTTCTCAGTCATGAGAAAGGAAAAGAAGATACAGTGAAGACTGCATTTGTTAGAAATGCAAAGTTTTTGAGATTTTAAGAAAACCCTTTAATTACAGTGGTAGTGAAATGCATTGCCCTGGGGAGAGTCTGTCTTCAAATGGGTTAGTGACAAATCTGTCGGGAATGCTTTAGGGGCAGCTGATGCTGCTAGAGGCAGACGGACGGATTGGCAGCCTCTCGGGGGCTTCGCATGGCCTGTTGGCAGCGATTCCACAATTATCTGCCTCACTGCGGATACCCAAAGCCAAAGCTGGCTCCAAGGAGAGGCTGTAAATGCACACTGAAGTCTGCATTTCAAACTCCTATGGGACAGACTAAGGCAAGATTCAACAGTTACTTTAAGAAACTGAAAGACTGTGAAGGGAGGCAATGGCAAGTAGTGACTGAGGTGTCACAGACCTGCTACATGCACAGCTCGCTGGGGACTTTCCTTAAAAAGGTGCGAAGATATTAATGTGTTTTTCGACCCTTGACAACCCTAGCCAGCCAACGCCAGGGCGAGGCACGCTGTGGTAGGAGTATGACACCCTCCGACAGCCCCTGCACACCTCACTGCAAGGTCTGTGCCACAGGTGGCCAGCACGGGCACCCCAACCCGGGGAATTTACAGCATGGCTCATACCTTTCAAACACGTCTCCAATAAATCTGTTCTTTAATCCTTGCACTGCAAGCACTTTAACCAGGCTTCAGCTTTCTTCTTCAGTCATCCCTGCTCCTAAGAGTGCACACTCACATGAGGGAGGAAAGATAGTGCTATATCCAGCCTGGTGCTAGGACACTATTTGCCATTTAGCACTAGGCCTGGGGACTTCAGGCTTAGGGCTATGGTTAAGAGAGAGGGAAAGCTTAGAGCCCCATGGGGAGTGTGGCTTAAAAGGACTTGTCTAAGGGTAATGGGTACAAACTGAAACATAGAAAGTTTCATCTGCATATGAGAAATAACTTATTTACTGTGAGGGTGACAGAGCCCTGGAACAGGCTGCCCAGAGAGCTCATGGAGTCTCCTCTGGAGATCTTCAAAACCCACCTGGATGACACCCTGTGCCACGTGCTCCAGGTGTCCCTGCTGGAGCGGGGCAGGGTGGACGAGATGATCTCTAGAAGCCCCTTCCAACCTCAACCTTTCTGTGATTCTTTGACTCTGTGAGCAGAGCTAAGTGACAGCTCTACCAGAGCTACAAAAACAGCAATGGCAAAGGACCCTACTCCAGCCAGGGGTGCCAAGTGGCTCGCTGACAACACGCTGCCTTTTAATTTCACACAAATTGCTCTCTCCAGTAACTGCCTCCACTCTATCAGACAGCTTAGTCAACAATTCAGCCACCAGAAACTCCCACATGGGTTTTATGGATATTTTTATTACAGTGCGATTTCAGCAAGCCACGTTTACACGCCCTCGCCAGCTCGCATACGCGTTACGCAGAAGCACTTGGCTCAACCCTTTGGGGCTTGCCAGCAGGCCTGGCTTAGCACTGCTCACACCCAAACCCTGCGTGCCAGGAGCACAAGCACAACCTGCACTCACCCACCATCGCTTTCCCTCAAGACCAATCTGCTCTTCTCAGTCTCAACGATGGCGAGTGGTCCCATGCTAATCTACACACAGCATTCAGCACAAAAAGCCCATCTCTCTCTTGGATCTCTACCCCAAAGAGCAGGGAAAGGCCCTTAAGAAGATATACAGGAGGCGCTTAAGAGGATATACAGGAATTCGATGCCATCTAAGGGAAGAGGATGAGTTCAGTCAATATTTCTGCGAGGAGAACAAACATTTACATACTGCACAATATGGGCAACAGCCACTCATGGTATAAAAGTCAAAGATCCTGAAACAAATTGGCTTAAAAATTATCATGCAATAAAATAAACACCTTCCTAAAGCAGACTTTTAGACCTGTATGGAGAGATGTGCCAGAGGTTGGATGAGGTCCGCTAGGCTTGCTTGTTGTTAGCAGCTTTTTGAGGAAGGCAGGCAGCAGCCAGCATGATGGCAGGAGCATAAAACCCTGAGATAGATAGATTTGCTATTTTGGAGTTACAGCCCATTTTGGAGCTGTGAACCCTTATCTCCAGCTGGTGGCATTTATGAAAACATTTCTCACTGTTAGGTATGTAAGAGCACTTGCAATTTTGCCAAGGCTAGAAAACGCACTGCAGAGAGCTATGGACTGGACCGTTAATTTTTTTATTTCCCCCATCGTGCTTATAATTAACTTAAGTGCTAAAATGTGATGGGCTGTTCCAAGGGAAGCTTTTATCTACCAGCTGCATTTCACCACAGCAGTAAATCAACTGCTGTCACCAAATCACCAGACAAGAGGAAGAGCATCTTTATGCTCACTGTGCATATTACCTGCCCTGCCCAGGTGGCCAGCCAGTGTTCAGTAGATGGATGCTGTCATTTGGGGGTACTCTTTGGTGCAACACTCTTTATTTAGAGGAGATCATTTCCTCCCGAAGATAGAGAAAAGCCACCAGCTGCAGCTTCCTTAGCACCAGTTAAGTGATCAGTCAGATGAATGACCTTGGTTCTCAGAACAAGGTAAAATAGTTTTAAGTATAGGTTATGAGCTGCTGCTTCTCCTGAACTGAACAGCCAGGACAAGCAAAGCTGCTACAGAGGCCAAAGATGATCTTAATCTAAAAGCTGAAAACCCTGTAAGAAATGTCATAAATAAAATCTTTATAGGGACAGCAACAAGAAAGGATTGTGAGAGATTCTGAAACCTGAACATATAACTTTTAGTTTGGACTGCCTTAACTGGTGAGGTAATAGCATGCCCAATGTAACCTGAAGGAAGCAGTAAGAGGAGCAAACTCATTCCTAGAGAAAAAAATTCACACTTGCCTAGAAGACTGTTGGCTGAGGAATAAGACTGTCTAGAAAACAGATTAAGACAGGACACGTAATAAACCTTCTTTTCAGTCCAACTTCAGAGACAGAAGCAAGTGGACTGTTCCAGCTTAAAGGAGACCTAAACCTACTTGTGCCCAAGAGAAAAATAATTTGGAGGCTTATTCTGATCACGACACAATCAAGTATCAGCAGTTATGGGAGGAATGTGGAACTGCCTCAACTAGTCTGATTCACGTCAACCAGTGGAGGATCTATGAGATCTCGTGCTTCTCACACAGCCAACAAGGACTTCTGCAGGATACACTGATTACAGCCTGTCTTGGTAAAACTCATTCTGCCTTCCAGGTAGATGAGCAAAAGGAGGAGATGACCAAAAAGTAGGAGCTTGCCATGCATATACACGTAGATGAGCAAAAGGAGAGCACAGATACTCCAAAAAGTAGGAGCTTGCCATGCATATCTCTTGCTTCTCCATACAGCAATTAGCTGGACAAATCAAGTGCTAGAGATGGACGGACACACTTGTAGGAGAAAAGGACACGTTAACCTAGCTCATGAAGGGTTTTTTAATGTTCCTCTTAAAGCTGCTTGGTAAAACAAAGGTAAACAAAAGGAAGCAGCAAAAACTAAATGGTAGTACACTAAAAAGCTGGCCACAAAATAAGAGGGCGCTACATATTTAAAGCAACTCAAAATAATGTAAGACACATCAGAGGAAAATCCTGCTAGAGCTGTTGAGGGAAGCTATGCGTTTGGAGGGGCAAAGCTTGGAAGGTACAAAATTGAATCTCAGAGTTTCTATTACAATTTAGTTAATTAAATCAAGACAACGGAAGTCTAGCTATTAATTGCACAGTGGAAGTGGTGCATTGCAAATGAAGGGGATGCAATAATTCAGGGGTGTGAGCAGATGCAGTGAAAAGGCCAAGGAACAGGAAATCCAGAACTCACCCACATAACTGACTATAGATGAAAAAAAAAAGCTCAAGACTATTCTAATCCATCATATTGATGACCTGTACTACTTTATGGGTCTTCTCTGAAAAAAGGCACTGGATCTGCTATACATCATTCAGAACATGGGCCATCAGACTTACAGTGGCAACACAGCATTTCTGCTTTATTTTCCCGATCTTTTTCTAATAATTGTTAATTCTCTATTTGCCTTTTTGACCACTACTGAGCCTTGAATCAACATTTTCAGAGAACTATCACAGTGATTCCAAGAATCCCTTCTAGTATGGCAATATTTAGCAGACTTGCCTACAGCATGATACTCAAAGAGCCATATAAATTAAATCTTCAAAAATCTCCTCTAAAGATATGACTGAAAGGAAATAAAAGAACTGTAGGTAATTGGCTTGCTAAAGATTGGCTGTTTTGCCTCCAGGGACAAAAAGCATCGTAGTAAGCTGCATACAGGGGTAACTAGTTATCAAGGAAAGATGCGCAGTGCTTGGAAGTTTCTCTGAGACTTAGCTCATGCAGGACCTTTAGATCTTAAGGCTTTTGCAAACTGAAGTTGGAACAGACAGCTATGAGCTACTGGATGATGCTTATAAATGGAAAATCTTGTAGTAAAAAGGGAAGCTGCAAAACATGATCAAGAGGCTCTGAGGATGGTCTTCCAAAATTGGTTTTAATCAATCAATTGGTTTCAAGTCAGTTTAAGTGCAGGCAACCCAAACTGCACTACAAAGTCTGGAGTGTCTTCAAAGGCAGTTATTTCAGACCTGAGGCAATCTAATGTGCAACTCAGAAGCCCTTTCATGGACATCAGTAGCATCTCAAGTAGCAGTATGGAGATCAGGAGCATCTCAAAAGGCTGAAGGGAGCAGACAGCTTGACTGTCCCCTAGAAACTGAGAATGCAGCTGTGTAAGTTATTTTTTGGAGGAATTATGACAATGATGTAATTCTTACTAAGAAAGGATCAAGTCTGTCCTACCAAGTAGCTCAGGAGGGGACACATACTGTACGGAATCCAGTGCTCATCTGTATGGTGCAGCTTGTGCCATAGAGAGGCTACTCTCCAGGGTAGCCAAGAGCAAAGGGAGGCCTGATGAAATGCCTGACTTGGTGACCAAAACGGGGACATGCGGGATAGCTGGTCAGCAGGCACTCAGCAGAGAAAGGCTGAGAGGGAGCAGAGACTTTGGCACAGTCTGCACAAGGAAAATGGGTCAGAGATTTCTGAAAAAGGAGAAGGTCTGCTGCTTGCTGTTGCTCTTCCCAGGGGAAAAAAAAAGTCAGTGCTCGTTCTCTGAAATAGATGCAAAGACACCAAAATTGCTGGCTTTAGCAATTTTTAGTCGTTTCTCTTCATAACCAACAGAAACAATCAGGGCCCTAGATAACAACTAAGTCTCTGAGAAGGAATCTTGCCACAACAGGGTGGTATCTTGATCCAAAGATATTTGGGGCACATAAAAAGAGCCTGTGTACCTGGGAACTTAACACTTTTCCGTGCAACATTTGTTCTGCTTATATCCTTAAATAATCAGACCTACTACCTCTTCAGCACCAGCTTTCCCACAACTCAAACACTCAAGGCAATAATGTCCTAACACCACAGAGGACAAATCCCTTCAGAAAGTACAGCTGGGAAGAGACTGAAAAGAGGAATCTCCGTGAGAGTGACCCTGTTATCTCCACAAACACTCAGCCACTGGACTGGCAGAAAAGACAAGACACAAAGGGGAGGTTTATTGCTGATGGCCAGATAAGAGCGTTGCGTTGGCTGCATGCCTGGCATTGATGCTCATGGAAAAGGTGACTCGTGCTGGCATCACACACGTTCTCTCCAAAGGACGAGGAAACAAAACTTGCACTGCTTTTCCAAAGCACCTGCTGTGGGATCCTCAAGTTGAACTAATCACAGCACACAGTGCAGCAAGGCGGAGAACTGCTTGTCCGTGCTGCCTGCCCTCCAAATCAGATAGTGGGCACTCACTCCTGACAGCTCTGAGCCCACTGGCTACACAGAGAGGATAGATTTGTAAGGTGCTACTGAAGACTGAGGCAAGATGATGCCACTCTTCGGGCCAAGGAGCTGTTCACGGGGCTTCCCGTTTCCCTCTAAATTTCTCTTTTGTTATATTGCGGCATAAGTACCTGCTGGATCTGTAATGGAGATATCTTCACACTAATTTCTGCGGTGCTTGGAGGACACCATTGTTCAATAGGCTAAAAATCCCTGTGTGAGGATTTAGTGCTCCCAAGTGCCTGTAGGACATCAAACGTTTGCAAAGCCATTAACTCTGATGGTTTTTTGAATAAGGCTCAGGGAAGCCACTAGCTCAGGATTTCTCATAAGGAAAAGGTAGCTCTGACCTGGCAGAATAAAAATTGCTTCGAAGGAGGAGGAAGAAGAAAGCTCACACAGCCCACATTCTCTGCAAGCAGGGAAATGAGATTTGATTTACGCCGTGATTCTGAGGTGTGTTCAATTTCAGCCTGAATTTCTACTGCATAAATTCAACTCGGCTGAGCAATGTCCCCATTAGAGACTGTCCAAAGCAATAGAAGGTGATGCACATAATGATCTTTGAAGCTGCAGGTTCAAAGCCTTGGCGAGGTATTTTTAGCATATTTTTGCATGCGCAGCCCACAAACCTGTGTCTTCCAAGAAGTCAGGGGAAGACAATATAAAAAAGCAATTAGATACAGTGCATACACAGCTCCTTATTGCTGCCAATTAATCATTTTATTTATTTTGCTCACTAGTTAATTTCCTCTTATTACACAGCAGAGAGAACAACTCTGAGTCTCTCTTCTCTGCTTCAAAGGGATTAGATGACAAGCAGAAGTCAATCGCTAAAAGGACTTAAGGGCTTCAGTTCAGAGATTAATAACTTGGCAGCTTTTTCTCCAGATTTTAAAACCACTAATTTGTACTGCGTCAACTGGCAGTTTTATTTGCACAACTATTTTTCTTTCAGTAGGAATCTTAAATGCTGCTTTGCCCAAAATGCTGATGCGTTGCTCTCTTGATACTACTCCTATATCTGAATTTTTGTCTACATTAAAAGCGTATTTCATGCTTGCTTAGCAAACTTCTTAAACTGCACCTTATGCTAATATGCACAAGTTCAAGTTCTACTTGACTTTTCCAAACTAATGTGTATGAGTCGAGTAGCACATTGAGAAATTCAGCATCACCAGGAGGCAGCCTGGGTGCAAACTGCAAACTCATTTTTCTGCGTCTCTATCTCAGGCTCATCTTTCAAAGAAGCTCTATTTGATTTTAACTGTAAATAGGTTTGGCCATGTCGTTGATTGACTCCATCTTACGGGTGTGCACAGTAGTCTATTTTCACCCTGTCTTAACAAAATATATTTTGGTTCCACACGCATCCTGCTGGACACACCCGTAAGATGGAGTCAATCACAGTAGTATATTTTCACCCTGTCTTAACAAAATACATTTTGGTTCCACACGCATCCTGCTGGAAAAGAAGATGACAGAAGATGAAGGGTGGTGTATCTAAAAGAAAAGAAGGAAACTTCCTGTTTCTTCTCTGCATTTAAGGAACTCCCAACCCTACAGTTCTGAGAACCAGTCACACCAGGGAGTTTGAGCAAAAGGCTCAGGCACTGTAATTTAGCCCAAGCACTTCCCCCATCTTGGGATTTATGAATAAAACTGAAGAGCAAAATTGCAGGTTGAAAATTTTAGTGTTGGTATGCTAAGGTTTCAGTTTTGTTGAAAATCTACAGCGGCCTGAACCGGTCTGGTTCAGGAAAGCCTCAATTCCCTCCATATGCCCTTTTAAGGACTGACTTGTGACTGTGCCTAGAGCTTTTGTTTGGTGCACTTTTATAAGTGGTAATAAGTAGGGCTGTTCACTTGGTTTACTGCTTCTAGACGACAACTGCCAGCTACCATCAGCTCAGAGAGAACAGGAGGGCAGGACTGGCAGCAGCCACAGGATACATCATAACAGCGAGCGAGGGCTGTGCATTAGGAAAGCTGCCACTCTTCCTTTTTATCTCTCTAAAACATGTCAAGGGCACTAATTAACAGGGTATCCAAGGCACACAAAGGCTAAGAAGAAAGAGGATGTCTCTAGTGCTCTGTTAAGGCCTGATCCAAAGATGACTGCTGAGGCTTTCAACTCTCCCAGTCACGTGAGTCTCCCAAACTGTCTGATATTCAGGGAGAATTCAAAGATCACAAGAGCTGCAGAATTGAGACAAGTAGGAAAGAAATAGTGACCTACTTTATATTCTACCATCATATGTTGAAAAACAGAAGAACACAAAGTGCCAGAAAAGGAATATGCCTCCAGTAAAGGAAAACTCCCCAAAGTGTGTGCTGTCAGCAGCATGATGGCACGTGGCTGCCCCACAGAAGCAGCAAGGGCAGAGAAAATCCTAGGCTCAATAATGTGCAAGGACAGCTCCAGACCCAAAGAGAAGGAGACGGCGGGGCTATATATAGCAAGACACGTCTGAGACGTGAAATGCCACTCACCACTGCCCTAAAAGATGTTACAATCTCTGTCAGGAAGTGGCACACAGCACCAGAATGATCTGGAGACCTTTTCAAATAACAGGGAAGCGAAGGGTGTGATCTGGACTGTGCAAAAGGAGAGGGGGCAGAAGCCTCCGCAGCGATCTGCAGGCACACGTGGGCACCTGCATGAGATCACTGGAGGGAGGGTAGCACTCCAGAGCCTGCATCCCCCTTTTCACAATTTGTTCAGAGCTGAAAAAGCAAAGCTTTTTGTGGGAGTACACGCAGATGCTTTTTCATTTTGTTTTTACTTTAAGAAGGGAATGCTATCAACATAAAAATCTCTCCCTCCCTCGCAAGATTCTGAGATTGTTTGGGTTTGAAGCATTTATTTTTTAAACAGTTGCCAGGATCAAACCAACTGAACCTTTTTCTTCAACTACTCTACCTGACTTCCTCCAAACACATTCCAGAAAAAACTCTTGCTGACATATGCAAGCTCAGACCGCACTGAGTTAGGAGCTCTTGTATGAAAAATATCACAGCTTCAGACCAGATCTAACAACAGGCCAGGGCATCCTCCTGCCTCTATTTTAAAACTGTTTCACTCAATTGAAGGATTTTTGATGAGTATGAAGCTAACCCTCAAATGGACAATGCACAGAGACAAGACCACACATTTCTGATCCAGCTATACAACCAACTTCCTAATGAGTTATTGGGACTGGAGTGGTCAACAGGGACGTTTCTGTCACAGGAATTGACTTAAAGCCCCTGACACTTGGCCAATGCTTCCTCCCCCGTCCCAAGGCAGCAACCAGCTTCTTTATGCTGAGACTTCTGTTATGATATTAGTTGCCTGGTCCTGCTACTTACTAGGGCATCACTGAGTCCTGCTCCTAAAACACCCACATACCAAATCATGACAGACTTTTTTTTTTTAAAGATTCAAGCAATCCTGGAACATTATCCCTCTGAGCACTGTGGAAAATGGAAAGCTCAGCAAGAACTGGATGATGGGGGGAACTGTCATCAGCTGAAGATAATAAGTTTATATCATGTTAATATTCTCCTCTGCAAAATGTGTGTCATATGCTCAGGTGTCTGCAACAAAGGCTGAGATGAGGCATTACAGTAGATTTCCTTTTATTCTTCTGAGAAGGGGAGGTTATCCCAGCAACAGACTTCAAGTTTCCTTTTTATGCCTAAAAAGTGACTTGTAGGTGGTTCTGTAATTAAAAAAGCCCATCACTTAAAATAGAAAAGCACGTCCTTATAGGTGAAGCGAGAATCAAGCCTATAGTGAGATGCTTCCATCACACAGTTGATTTTCAGGAGCAGCTACTCAGTAGAAAATTTCCAGTAAAGAAAGCACTTACAAAGCAGTCCAGGTGCAGAAAACAAAACAGGGAAAGGAAATCCAAGTTCTAGGATAACTACCTTGGCTCCTTCACAAATCTATACTTCTGCTTCCTTCAGATAGAATTTGGATTTTTCCTCCTATTTGCTGCTTTAAGCTACTGAGCAAAAAGAGCACTTACTGCAAAGAAAGAGAGGCCTAAAAGAAGTCTACAGTGTAACTCACGATACTTTAAGTGAGATGGACAAAAACGACAAATGTGGTCACATAAAGCTCTATCTAAATCCGGGTCGTGTGTCACACCCTGTCACCATTACTACTTCATTGATAGACCAATGAGAAGGACAACCAGCACTTTTTGCAAGTTAGACAGATGTCTGACTCCAGCAAACTACCAGTATGACACAACTGAGTAAAGGCAGATGTCTAGGTTTGGGGAGAGGTGTCTGTGGCTTCCAGAATAGGAGACAAAAGGAAAGGGAGACTTGATCACTAACTAGTTGAACACAACCTTCCTCTTAAAGATTCAGATGGACCTTCCCTTTAAACACTCAGAAGGAAAACTGCAGATAGAATGACAGAAATCTGAGGAGACTGTGCAACCTCCATATTCGCATATAGATTGCTTTGAGCTGGGTTTAGAAGATTAATCTTGACAGAAATAGGGAAAGGCAGCCAAGGACAACCCAATATCTAAGTGAAAAGATTGACATCTTACTTGCAGGAGAAGTAATGATTTGATATCTTGGGTACTTGCTTCACAGATGGTACCAAAGAAATAAAACCACTATGGAGCTGATAGCAGTTCCCAGAGAAACTAGTTCATCCAGTATTAGCATTCTATCACTATTTCTGACTTGGCAGTGTGCTAAACACACTCACATGGCTCCAAGACAGCTTGGACCACGTGCAGAGGTGGCTCACTTGTGGCTGTAGAAGACTCTACATACCCCTTCAGAGTCAGCATAGCACCTGCCAGCCAAAAAAGGTAGCTGGCCTTGGGATGCCAGCCATCCTCCCTGCTCCCAGATGCCAGGTCCTGTTGCCAGAACAATGTCCTTCTGAGTCGCATTTAATTGCAAGCCACGTTTCAGATCTGATCAGTCCTATACTTACTGTTCTCCTTCCAGAGATCATTCCAGAGTAACTTCTGCTTTCAGGAAAGAAAAAAGCTTTCTGCTTTACAATTACCACTAACGCAACCATGAAACAATGGCAAACATTAATGGGAATGCAGGTTACTGAGCTGCATAAGAGTTTTTTTTTGAGTCCTAGCTGCTATGAAGCAATGAGCTGGACTGCTTCATCAGCTTCTCATCCAAGATCCTGGAATATACTTTTCCCAGTTAGCAACTCCTGCTCTGAAGCAGTTACAGACAGATAACCTAAACTGTGATTTGGGAAAATGAAAGAGAAATTCTTACAAACAGATGCTCAGATAAATGCAAAAACAAGGCCATGAATTAATATCGTCACACAGAACTGCTCTTGTATCAGCTATGAGGTAGACGCTGCTGACGAGCCAGCACACATGCTAGCAATCCCTACCTCCTCAGGATCTTATTAGTGCCTTCACTAAGCCCTAGGGAAATCCAAGAGCCCCTCTCACTAAAGCAGAGGAATCGACTTACAGCCTCTGACACTTGGCCAGTGCAGCACCTTCTTCCCAGTTCCACCTCCTCCTGTTTGCTCTCACCAGCTAGGTCTGAGGCATTCCCGCTGCCTGCCCCAGACCTCCCATGAAGATAAGTGACACACTGAGGTGTCTCTTTTTCCTCTTAAAATATTTGCCTTTGAGCTCCCTGCTGCAGACAAGATATTTGAACCTATTGTCTTAACACCCAGGCACCAAGCATTAGAGAGCTAAAAAATTAAAAAACAAAAACTCACCATCACCACCATCAAAAACAAATGTACACACACAAAGACATAAAAAGCACCATACGAATCTTCTAGCTGAGCAGAGACCTGTTCAGGTGCAGCACCTCTTGGCTCAGCGGCATTTACGCTGCTGCTCTGGGAGACACGGAGACTGCAAAGCACAATTTGCTTCCCACTTTGAAATTGTGACAAATTGGGTCATTGCCACTTTTGGGAAACAGCTGCAGCTCCAGCTAGAGGATCCAGAGCAGGAAGGCAGAAGACAATCAGCCTGTTACAGCTCAGCACTGCCAGAGAGGAGGGACACCGGCAATCTCTGAGGGCTGGCGGTTTCTCTGAAAGAAGCCCCACAATGCGGGTGGCTGCCCAGTCCCTTTTGCACGAGAAGCTGACTGCAGGAAAGGTTTGTCACAGCCCTACAACCATCTATAACTAGCGCAGCACATTATAACCTGTCTCCTTTTAAGAATCCCAAGCAGAGATGAGGTGACTGAGTATAAAAAAGCTTAGGCTGGAATTCAGGACTATTGTAATGAAGCACAGTGCTATAAATCCAGCTTTACAAAGAATGATAGAAGAGAAGTTTGCATGGTATCTGTATGCATTATGCACCCAGCAGCAGCCGCTGCCTATTGTTCCCAAAATTTCACAAGGGATTTAATAAAAAGCCCTCAAATCTGAAGTTTTACGAAATGCAAATTGATTCCTGCATTCGCACAAGCCAGTTGTTGACAGCTCCGCCTTTAATCACAGATGTGGAAAGTTGTAATTTAATCTTTATAAACACAGACTGGTTGGATCACGGTGCTGCAATGCTCTGTGGCGCTCGGCGGGGACGGCAGCCCGGAACACGGCTTTGTACCTGCTCTGCAGCCGTCCTCGGCAGAGCGCCCGGCGCGTCACGCACTGCCGAGCTCCCAGGGGCTCCGTCCTGGCAGTCCTCGCACAAGAGGACACAGGGCTCATGTTTTCATCAAGGCAGCATCATGACAGCTAGGGAGGAATTCATGACCCCAGCCCACAGCCCCTTCCTCTAATTACCCACAGCCCTTTTCCCAATAAAAATAGTAATAAATATAAAACTGATCTAGCAGGCATGTGTCTTCTTTTGGCAGGAACTGTTTTCTGAAATATAGTCACCTGGAGCACAGGATGAGCACCAGCACTAGAGGAAAAGCTTCTCCTCCCAGTCTGGACCTGGAGCTTATTACCAAGCTAGTTACACCCCTGGCTCTTGCTCAGCACATGCCCTGCTTTGATTTGGGTGAGACTCATCTCTCATATTCCCTACGCTTGTCTCTGTAGCACCAGCACAAAAAACTATCTATCTCCCAAAGATTTGACCCTATTGCAATTAATAGTGGGGGTACTTAAGAAGGCAGCTCTTCTAAAAGAAGTCCATAGCCCAGTGGTCACCTGGACTACAACAGTTTTCAGACCTTTATCAACCCCTGCGGTACTCTGCTTGTGAGAGCCAGACAAGTGTACAAAAAGAAGCCATGAGAACTGGAGGCAAGCCCCACTGGTGTTTAATGGACTTATTCTGTTAGCAGTTTGTATCTTCGAGGCAGTCTGTAATGTGCCCATGAGGACAGCTCAGGAAAGTCTTAAGAAATACATGCCTAAGCATTTGCGATGCGCAAAGGCCAGGAAGGCTCCAGGAACAGCCAAGATGATCCAGGGTCTCACTTCACATCAGAGGTGCACACAGCAACTGCTGCTAACTGTGTCAGGCAGGATGCTGGGACACGTTTGTGCTGAGCCTTAAAGAGAACTGCAGGGTTTCTCACATTTCTTAGCTTAGATTTTTGTCCCTCTAAGAGCCTACTACACATTGTCCCCCTACTCTAATGCCACACACTTTAGTGCATTCTGCATGTTAATAAAGGGCACTTGGCTGGAAAGTCACTGCTCCAAAGCTCACCTCCAGTTTCAAGACTCCTTGTAGCAAAGCTCATCAGTCCTTGAAGCCTCTTCAGAGCTGTTTTCCCTGACACACTGCATAAAGCAGTCCAAAGCTCTAGTAAGCTGCAGGGAAATTTCTCTGGTAAAGCAAGACAGGAGGGAGATATTTACATCAGAGAACCCACATCAGCTAGACAAATTAGCAGGGTGTCTTCAGGAATCTAACTACAGACTCCTATAAACCAAGAATTAAAATCTCACCTAATGCAGCTCAGCTCTTCCTACTTAAACAACACTTTCGATTTCAAGTCATTTATCATGACTGCAATGAAAAATGTCTGTCATGAGACATATGCTGCCCCTTAGCCCTTCCTGGAGTTGCACATACCCACTGCTGTGTGTAATATTGCACCAGTGAGCATTGATACTTTCTGCCCCAAAGCCCGCTGCATTTCAGAAGTGAACTAGCATTACGTCCAAACCATTTAAATTATTCCTGCAGTCCTCACAACATGCTGCATTAATGTAAGAGATTAGGAGGAATTATTATAGTAGTACTTAGCACTGATGGTACTCAGCATTTTAAAAGCAACAGTCAATCACATATATGCCAACAGGCTTTTAACTCTTAACATCACTGCCAGCAGTGCTAAAAAAGGACAGCATTTTGTAAGTGCTGGTGGTTTTGCTGATAGTTATGGAAACCAGGACAAGTTGAATAAACCATGACAGCTGTGGTTCATAAAATTAGAATACTTGAGGGCATCTAAAATCTATTGCACAGTTCTGTGACTTTCTGTGCAAGGCAGGGAAGCTCCCTGAGCTGCTCTCTGGATTAATCCCAAAAGCCTCACCAGGGCACAGGTGGCCATGCAGCACTGCAGTGAAGTGCATTCCGCAGCTGGAGGATGATGTGAGCTCACCCAGAGCAAGGCAGCCCTCTGAGATCGCCTGAGCACAACTGGATTGCAGCTGTCTGACTCCTGAGGGCTTTACAGCGTGGGACAAGCCACCTAGTACACGTTTGTCATAACTTCAAAAGTGAAATAGTTGTTCCCTCCTTCTACCACAAACTGCTTTGGCTCCTAGCACTTTTTGTCTGCAGTTACCGGACTAACACACACACAGCCCAGGTGTCTTTCACACCAAGCTTCATCCCACTCCCAAACCTGAGGTACCTAGCGTCCCTGCTGCAGCTGGGAATAAAGAGACTTCTACCAGAAAAGCACACAGATGGTTCTGAATAACAAGCATTAGCAGTCCAACCTGCCTGCCATCTCAGTTAGATACTTTTTAAGACCCTTGTAGAAGAGATCATAGAAAGAACAAGTGCCAAGGACAAAATGAGACCTTAGTGAGCAATTTCCCTAGGCAATTCTCCAGCAAACTGGCACAAGACTTGCTTGGCATACAAGGCACTGCAGGACACTGCTGCTCAGAGGAGATTTCACCGAAGTAATAATGTGTTCTCCTCACTTTAGCTTCTCTAGGAATAGCTGTGCAACATCACTAGCAGACAAAGAGCTGCCTTCTTGCAAACAGCTGCTCTTTGACATCCAGAAGAAAAGGCAGATGTGCCCTCACTTTAGCTTCTCTAGAATAGCTGTGCAACATCACTAGCAGGCAAAGAGCTGCCTTCTTGCAAATAGTTGCTCATTGACATCCAGAAGAAAAGGCAGATGTGAGACCCTATCCAGGTCCATCATGCCCTCTGTCATCAAGTTTTCTCGACACTTTGACCCCTTTAACTACTTCTGCTGTTGCGAGCTTCTCAAATCAGAAAGCACAGGGAAAGTCTACTGCTCTTATGTATTAAGTATAAGACGGTCCAGCCTGGAAAGCACAGATAAGCCGGGAAATTCATTTTAAAACTCAAAATTCAAAAGGTTATTCTGCCTTTTGACTTGGGAAGGAACCCAGACATCTTTTGAAGACTTGGGAATGCTCACTCGTGTGGGAGAGCTAAAACTAGATGGCAGCCAATATTGTCTCTCTGACAGGACAGCATCTTTCAGTTCTCGGCAGGAGGAGTGAGCAGGAGACACAAGTCTTGAGAGGGAAAACACCATATAAATATACACACCCAAAAAAGCCAGATGTAACCCATTAGCAAATGAAGGGGAAAGGCTGATAAAATAACATCTTTGACTGAAAGACACATTCTTTATGGTGAAGGACCAACAGCAAGCTCAAAATAGTTAAAAACTGGGAAAGATTAGGAGTTTACTTTGGCAAAAGACTCTCTCCAGAGCAGCACTGAGAAGGATCAAGCAGTGTTTACAGACTAAGAAGACTCATAGTCCATAGGCAATACCCTGATGTTTGCTCAACCCTGGGGATCTCCTATTCACTTCCAGGCTTCCAAAGCGGAACATTTCCCACTCCGTGAAGGGGGAACAAAAAGTAGTGCCAGTCCTATAGTAAAACCAGGAAACACTCCTTATTTGAGAGAATATTAGAAAGAAAAGCTTTTTCCCCACTATTTCTGATCTGAACACTGGATAAATTACACACCAGTCAACAAAGCGGTACCACAAAGCCTGTGAATATACCTGCCTGGAGAACAGTCTATATAGTAACACCACTATTCCTAGACATCTTTAGGACTGAAGATGTGCAATGGTAGCAGCTCATTAACAACCTTCCTTTACTTAAAACAGTCCCATGTTCACCATTTTCATGGGCCTATGATTTCCTTCAGCATGTAATAATGTTAACATTAAGTCTATAAGTAAAAAAAGAGAAAATGCTTAAATGACTGATGGAGAACAGTAACGAATGGACATCAGTGATTAACAAGGTAATCAAGCTTTCAGTAAGATAAGGAAAGAACAAAACAGAGGAAAACTCATCTTGTTTTTTTTTATTTTTGTATTTATTTTTAATAACCTTAAAAATAACTAACACATGAGCAGGGTGCTGGAACAGTCGGAGCAGCACAGCGAATTTCACATACTGAAGTATGAGTCCACAAGCTAAGCAGATTCAGATGAGGCAGAATCAAGCGAAGAAACTCAGAGCAGCTGGAAAATCCCTGAGATAGGGGTGGGTGTCAAAGCCATGCCTGATTAATGGGGGATGCTCAGGTACCACTAAAAAGTATGAGCAGCCATATGAGAATCTAGCCACCGACTAGTTTCTGGAAAAGAAAAGAAATAAATAAAAGAAAAAAATCCTCATTATTACAAAAACAAATCCTACCAAAGAAAGACATACCAGTCACCTGAAACTGCTGAAATAACAGCTTGTAGGAGAAAATGACCAGTCCCAAGCGTAAGATGTGTGTTGATACAAAAGTTCAATGATTACATTTTAAGTGTCACCATAAAAGCCTCAGTGTGGTACACTTCAGAAAACAGGACAAAAAAGAAGGATGCATTTTGTGCAGCAAAACACAATTGTGGAGAGAAAAGGGAAAGGGAATTGAGCGAGCGTAGTGACCGTGCACACAGAGACAAAAGGTAGAGAGAGAAAGGAAAAAAAGGACATACAGACTATAGTGGCCAAAGGCAAGCTTGATCCCCACGTGCTGAATTATTAACAGAATGAAACTCAGTTACTCCACTTGATTTCAGCCACCTACCACTATTTGTCACCTACCTACCACATGGAATGGCCACTGATGGAGGGAAAACTGGTCCAAATACAGAACTGAGCCTACTGACTAATTAGAAGTGGAAGCAAGTCCTCTTCATCACTCTTCTCCTTGTGCAGTAAACTGCAGAAAGGCAAGTGAACACCCTCCCTGAGGCCACATAGTCTCTTAGTACAGTAACATCTCCATCATGTCTCTACAGTTCACCAGGGCTTGTTATTGTTTTGCTGTTTGATGTCCTTGCTACACTGGAAGAAAGCATGAAGAACAGAGGGGAAAAAAAAGAGAAATCTAACAGTCTTTCAACTTCCTAATCATATTCCTCAAAATGCTCCATACATCAGCACTGATTTTATTACGTGCCTGCTGCTTGAGATTTTAAAGAAGAGCACATAGGAAGAAAGGATTCAGTCTGACCTCCCTGAACTGCTGCTGGGGGATGAATACTACACGGAGTGACAGTTTAAAGCTCCTTTCCTTTCTCAGACTAACCTGAGTGCTAAGCAAAAGTCTCCTCTGTTTAAAATTGCATTACCAAAGGCTTTTCTCTTTTAGGGGCCTGAGTTGATGCAATCAGTATATCATTAATGAACAAACCTTTATAACATGAACCACTACAGAGCATAGCTGTGGGTACAGTTACTCTCAGATACAATTTTTACATAAAAATTGAGTAAATTGTACCAGTGTTCTTCCACTTGGCTCTACCAAGAAGAGAATAAAATCACCAGCTGCCACATTTCTTCTCTGCAGTGGTAGAGCATTCAAGCTGAGGTTGTGGGGTGTTTGCCACACACCCGATTCAAGTACAATAACACAGGGAAAGGTTAGTAATAAGGGAGGGCAGCAAGCAATGAGGGAAGTGAACTGTAGAGGAAGACATGGTCAGGACTTTTTTTTTTTTTTTTTTTAAACAGGCAGGTGCATGAGTCCTATCCTTGACCAAGCCAAGCTGACTGAGGTGTCTGTGCCACTCGGCGTACCCAATTTCTGTTCTGTAAGGCCCAGAGATGCTCACTCAGCTCTGTCAGAGAGGTTTCCCTTAACTTGCATGGCAGCTCTGTGTTTTGTCCATCAGAGGCTCCTGTAGAGTCATTCACCTTTCCGAGAGTGATTAACATTCGACCTGTACTGTATTTTGGGAAATAGGTCATCTGTTCCCTTCCTGAGACCTTGAACAGAGGCTTCTGTTCAAGAAACCACATTTACACATTTATGAAATACAAGCAGGGCACGAAGAGAGGAAACCAAGCCAAATTAAGAAAAAAAACCCTAACCCTATCACCCTAATAGAGTCTCAAAATCTGTCTGAAACAGCTGTTCAAGACATTGAATTCAATTACCCTAGAAAATTCCTATCTACCATTTGCCCGCTCCACAGCAAATCAAGCTAGGTTTAACATTTCTCTGACAAGGAAGCTTACTGCCAACAACTTCCTGCCCCAGTCTAAACCCTAGTGTCCTCTGGGTCCCTAACCATATTTGCTGAGACCATGACATCTTCCCTCCGCTCCCATTATCCTCATCATTCCCTCTGCATTTACTGGACCAAAATGCCTGCAAGTGATGGTAAAACTGGCCGAGACAAGCCTTCTTTCTTCTCTTCTCACCCATACCCAAGCAAGGAGTAAGATTTCTCCCTTCATCCCTCAAACTTCTGCAATACCACCAGCTCCAATGAGCAAGAGATGCTCCAATATGCCTATGTTCCCAGGTCGCAACGAAAGGAAAAGAATCATCACACATCTGGCTTACCTGATCCTCGGAGAGCTGTGATATGTGATTCACCGCAGCATAAGACTCTATCTTCGGGTTGAAGTGATTGATGATGGCTCTGAAACAAAGACATTTTCACAGGTCTCAGCAACAGCTTACGGAAGCAGCAGAAATTCCTCGCCCACCTGAGCCAGCGCACATGGAGCCGTCACGGTCCTCCACCAAGTGCTTCCTCCCTCCGCGCATGGCACTGCTGGCGCTGCCGATGGCAGCCTCCCTGCGGAGAGGCCCGTGCCCGTTGAGGGCAATGCAAGCACCAGTGCTGTGCTAGGCATGGGGGTGTCTGCACAGCACACACGGGGCTGGGCTCGTGCCTGCACCACAGGGAGCTACAGCTGGGCTGGGAACAGGCTACTCGATGGGGTAGCAGAGACACAGGAAACCTGGAGATCCCAGCCAGACCCTACTCAAAAAGGGCATCTCTTGATTCCCTCTAAAACCAGCACTGCACGATGCTTTGCCCTAGGTGACTTTGTTGCCTGCTGTGTAGAAGCTGATGGTTTATTCATGTTCATTTTCAATCTGGTTAGAAATTCTGTAGTCAGCTCTTACCTGTGGTGATCGATCATTTCAGTCCCTATTTCTTCCATAATGGCTTCAGCCCTCAGCTCCATTTAGGTCATTAAAGATGATGCCTGAACTCGCACTGTGTCACAAGCACAGTGGTAGGAGCACCGGTCAGCCCTGCTTCTGTGCTGCATTTCTCTCACTGACCGCACCAGGATACTTCCCTTCCCTCCTAGCAGGATCGAGGCACATAACTGGGAAAGTCAAAATGCAAACTAAAATAAAAATATATAAATAAAAACACAGCCAACACCTTCTGCTGGAATATTTCCTCAGTTTCTACTCTCCTTTTTGGGTGCAGTTGAGAAGACAAATGGCAAGACAGCAAAGTCTCCTCAGACGAGATTTTGCTGCTGGCCTCCTTGGGACTCATGAAAGCAACGGCCGAGGCAGGGGCTTGTGATGAGAAGAGCCCATGTGAGTGTTTGGCACAGAGCTGTGCACTAACAGACGCCTGCAGAGCCCGCCTGGCCAGGCTACACCACAGCAGCAGCATCCTGGGCTTTCTCTCTCATATTCATCACCCTGCAAATCCACTCCAGCTCCCTCGGCTGCACTCTAACAGGCTCCTGCCTCCCACACCTCCCCCTGCCAGGAGGCCTTTCTGCTGCTTTCTCAAGACTGCTTTCTCAAGACCTCACTGCAGCTAAGAGACGCTGAGTTCAGACGCAAGTGCTGTTCAACGGTGCTGATCAGCGCCAGTGGAAAGAGAACTCCCCCTGGAAGCACCCTTAGTTCTTTAACTATGCAGGTAAAGAAAGGGGAGGGGAGGTGCACCCACAGGATGGAGAGGAAAGAGCAAAAATGCCACAACACCTGCCAGAATCTGCAGATTCCCTGCTACATTTCCAGCTGCACCTTGTCAACGTAACACGCTGGATCCATACAGAGGGACTCCAGCAGTTACTCCTACAGCAGCAGCATGTACTTAGCCCGGGGAGTGGGCTCTGCAGTCTCCCTCGCCTTGACAGTAATGCACATTCAGCAGGGCCCCCCCGGCAGCTTTTCCTACCCCTCCTGCCTCCGGCGAAGAGCGAGGCAGCAGGTAGAGACATGCCAGACTCCTCCCATGCTGATCTGACGGGAAGCGGCTCCTGTGAGTCACTGTCACACTCCCCATTACCCAGCGCTCTGGCTTTCAAGGTGCGTGTTTCACGCCTGGCTGCGGTCATATTTACACTCCTACAGGACACGCTACAAGCTATTGCAAAGCAAAGAACAGGAACACAGACTTACAACAACTTAACTTCTGGCTTGACAGAAGGTTTGGCAGCTCGGTGGGGTTCAGTGCTCTCACATGCTTCCAACATTTACCAGGGAACAGATTTAGCATGCATTTGTACCCACTGCTGTGAAGTGCTTCAGATGGGCCGCCCGCTCAGAAGTCCCTGCTCAGATCTGAGCTAGTGGAGCGGCACCTGCAATCACAGCTGGGAATCACCCAGGGAATGCAAACCAGCAACTGGCTGCCACTGCAGCAAGAAGCAAGAGGCTTTTAAGAGGAGAAAAATTTTGCATCTTCTTCCTCATTCTTCCCCTAAAGGCAAATGGGAAACTCCTCAGGGACTAGTGGAGAAAGTTCAACAGTTCAATTCATTTTAAAAGAGCTCTTTCCACTATGAAGAATCCTTTCCCAACCTGATTTTCTGCAGAGCTGTTTTCTTGAAGCTGCAGGCAGCCTGGGGAAGAGGGGGACGAAAAGCCTGGATTGAAGGGCGGCTCTGCCAGCCCAGCATGCACTCAAGGCCATCTCCGCACGCGGTCCAGCTCCTTCCCATACATCTGCGGCGTGAAATTCCCCCATCCTCCAGCCTAAGCCGCGGAGCAGCAGCAGAGCCTTCCTGCACAGCCTGCTCTGCTGTGCCTTTGCTGTTGCTCCGTCTTTGGAAACCCGTGCTGTCCCCAGGGCATGCTTTGAGGCAACTGGCCTCCTGGGCTCCTGAGCAACAGCTGGAATTTCACTTTGCAAAGCTGCCTCTCCACGGGCAGCTCTTCCTAGAGACAACAGGGGATGGTAGCTTTTAAGCACAGTCTCCCCCTTATGGGCAATAGAACAGCAACTCTGCCGTCATTAGTTCACGACACCAGCGTGCCACAGCTGAGCCTTGGCTTATTTTTACTCTGTGATTGCCTTTATGACTGGGATATCAGCCAGCACGCAGTACCTTTGGGGAGGAAGGAAGGAATGCTTAAAGCTCTTGCAAAAGATTTCTGATCCGCTGTGCTCTGAGATCTTTGTATCATAAAAATATAAAACAAAAAAGAACTCCCTTGTATTTGGTATTCATGAAGCGATGGCATCTTCTTCAACATATTTGATCAGCAAAGAAATGGTAAAGTATCAACCAAAACATTTTGGCTCCCCATCCAGCCTTTGATAATGAGCACACTTAAGAGATTTCCACACTGCAGTATCTCTTAGTGGGACCAGCTGCTATTTCTCATACAAACATCTGTGTATTTTGGGACAGAGCTTTCTAGGGACCAGAAAACGCAGCAGTGCTGGAGATCCACCTCTTCTTTAACTACACTGTGTTCTCTGGCAGATTCACAGTTCAGCAGCCAACTGGCAAGACAGAAGGCTGTAGCTGGACAAGGGAAGGGAGTTTAACAGCAGAAGGTAAAACAGAGGTCCAGGAATCACACACACACACACACACACACAAAAAAAAAAAAAAAAAAAGAAACACCCAATGTCCCAGGGGCTTGTCTTGTGGTTGATATTTAAACCTCCAAGGAGGTCTACAAGTGTTCTCCACAATCTTATCCCTCAATCTCCCAGGGAAAACCATTTACACACTGATAAATTTCCAGGGAACACATCAGTGCTCCCCAAAAAAGGAAATATTTGCTCCCAACTTGCTGTGTAGCTCTTCAGAGAGCAGGCTGCTGAGGGGCCATGCTGCCAGAGGGCATGCACAGATTCATAGGAGCTTGTATTTCCTTCAGCCTAAGACACCTGGCATTAAAGTATTTATTTTGGGGGAGCAGAAGAGAGTGATTACAGTAAAAAACATAGAATGTTCTTCCCTGATTTAGGAGCCTAAGCACCAACAAATTGTAACTCTGTACTAGCAATATTAATTCTGTTATTAGACCAATGAAAGTAGGGCCCACTGCAATTAGGTGCAGAGTATAAGGTAATTCCCCAAAACTCCATCTGATAGAAGCTTCCTAACTTTGGCTGCTCTTGAGGCTCCTACAACTGGTCTGTCTTGGACTGACTCCCACTAGAAGTTTCTCCCTCAAAATTGTATGGGCTAGAAAGGGAGGTGTAAGGATGGTCATCCTATTTTCTCCAAAAGAGTGACATCCCCTGCGCTCCAAGGGTGAGAGAGGGGGCACATCCAGCCAAGCAGCATTCCGGTTCCTCACTACACTCACTCCCAGCAGAGTGTACTTCTACAGTGGCTGCAGTAACTTTCCAGACAGTAGGAAACATTTTGGAAATTGCTTCCATAACCTCATTCAGAACTGTCTGGTGCTGCCCCCTTGACAAACTAAGAAGTAATGAGCGCTGCCCTTTTGGATAAAAACATTTAAAAACAGTTTCTGCAAATGCAGAGGCTGCTGGCAGGAAAGGGCTCCTGTGAAAACAGATACAGCATGTGGAGATAAATGATCTAATCGATGCCTCAATTTGATCTGCCACTACTTGCAATAACACGTCAGAAGTGAAGCGCACCAGCAACACCAAGCTCCTGGCCTTTAACTCCAAGCATCTTCCACCCCATGGGTACTCGCTCCACAGTTACAAAAAGCCCAGCCCTGCCTGCCTCAACCACACAAGAAGCTGGTAGGGGTCTAGTGTGAAGAGAAGGCAAAATCGCAGGCAGCACTTCAGCATGTTTGCTTTGACCTCCAACTCTCCCCATCAAACTGTTGCAGATGAGCTTACAGCCACCCCTGCTTGATGGCAGGTACATTCCTTAAGTCCCATAAGACAACACTGCCTGCTTGTCCTGGGCAAAATTAAGCATTCTGTAAGTGCTGAAAACAGGCTAAGGAAGAACAGAAAGGTTGCAAAGCTTATTACGGAGATGGGAATGCTGAGCTATCATTCCCTCTAGGAACCTAGCCTTTGCACCTACCGTGCAGATGCAGCCCGCAGTGTTGGGTGCAAAGCTTTCTTGTGCATACCTGAACATTTCTTTCACAGCAAAAGCTGCCCCACAAGCTCACATCTTGCAAAGCAAGACCTAAAATGCAGTTTTAATTGTTCAGGAACCAAGAAAGCCACCAGTTTGTGTCCCATTTGTCACCTCCAAACCAACAGGTCCATCTTCCCTTTGTATGTCACCCATTGAATAATACGAATAATAATAAATACCTCCACAAAGTGTTTTAAACCAACAAGGTGAAAAGGGCTCAGAAGGTTTTATTGCTATGTTGCACATTGCCCAAGCTCAAAGTAGCAAGTTACACCTAGCACAGAGACCAAGATGTCCAGAGACCATCTATCCTCCCCTCCATGCCTCCACCATGCAGGAGAGCTGTGCAGAACCCCAGCCACAGGCCTTGCTCCCTGCAGCAAGCTGGCTCTCAGCAAGCTCCAACTTGTTTTGGGAGGGGCGAGGATCCTGCCTGCAATAATCCTCGCTCTTACGCACTCCCAGCACTCATGAAGGCAATAAAAACCCCCCATCTGTTCAGTGCCTGCAACAATTAGATTGAGTTACTCTGTACGCACAGCCCCACCTGGCAGGAGGTAAGAGGGTTTAGATTATTTCAACACATGTCCAAGAGGCAGTGCTGTAAAGCACATATACCGTCCAGACCTAAGCTGTGTGCATCAATTAAACCCAAGTAAACCCCTCGGAATGGAGCACTAAATTCCTCCGTCTACTGCGGTTTAGCTCCAATCTGTTAAATTTCTTCTGCTCCTACTCTTTTTTGAGTACTGACATTAAGCTGAAAGTCCACAACTCACAGTGGGAGGCATCTTCCAGACACAATAATAAACTGCAGGGGAGAACTGAAGACAAAAGGATATTTTAGTCAAAAGCACTTGCTTTACAGCTTCCAAGAAATGCCTGAGTCAGCACGGGTGTAATTGTCCCAGAAGAAATAAGCCCGTTACACCTGTTCAGCTCTGCCACACTGAAATCTATTGATGGCGCAGCCGGGCACGGCAGGCCAGGGAGACACACGCTGGCTTCATTTAACGAGGATGGCACAAAAGGGAGCGCATGTGCCAGTCGAGCTCCAGCCGTCCCTGCGCCGCTGAGCCGGGAGATGCAGGGGATGCGCTTCCTGGCCCCGCGGGCAGCTCTTGCAGTGCCTCTTCCCACTTCACTGTTTGCTGGATACTACCCCGATACAGTGTGCAGGACAAGCTGTTTTTCTTCTACTACCGTTTGTGTCCACAGGTTTAAGCCAAGCAAATCAAGGACCTCCGGTCTCACACCTAAACCACTTCTGTGGGGCTTCTTGCCTAAGAAGTGCTCACAGATGAGCACTTGACTCCCTCAGGATAGCTGCACTACCTCACTGGGAAGCACTAAGGCACGACGAAACGCAGGGAATTCAGCAGCTTGCGTGTCTTCTACGCAGCCAGTCCCCTGCTGGAACTGCTCCTGCAAGATCCTCCCAGTCACCCTGCAAAGCTCAGGTGTAGCCTAGACACATTTCTGTTTCTTTTTCCCAATAAGAAGGCATTAAAAATCTTAACTACACGTAATCAGTGCTGTTACCAGATCAAATGGTGTGAGTGACAAAATGGAAAATACTGTTCAGACGCTGGTAGTGAAATTTTTCATCAAAGCACAGGGCACTAACCTGATGAGTGTTCCTGCTTTCCTGATGATCTGTCATTGACTGTTCCTCTGCAACACTATAACTTGAGGAGCAACACATTTCTTGCCGCAATCATATAATTTATGAGAGATCACCAAAACAATATCCTCAAAAATAAAAAACCCTCCATTACACCTCAATTACAGAGATGAAGAGTTTAAAAAAATCATTATCTGTTCAACTCTAACTGCAGTCAGGACTGGTGCCATTTCCCAGAACGCAACGAAGCCCGTCTGCCAGGCTGGCACGCTGGCTCCCGAAGCACACGGCTCAGTTCTAGCTTGTCCAAGCTGTGAGCACTGCCCAGGGGAATTCACAGGCCAATGTGTGGGGCATCTAGCACCAAGGGCAATATCTAACTTTCCAGAGCTGTTTTACCAGCTTTGACACTTCAACTAACTTCTAAAACTCCTGTCCTAGGGTCCTGCCTACCTTGGCACAGGCCCATAACACATTAGGTTAATATGGAATATTAATATTATGTTAATATGTTAATACATTAACACATATTAATATGGAAGCATTGTTTTCCAGAGTCTAACCAACCTTTTGTGCTGTACATGTTCCAAAGTCCTCTTCTCTCAGATATTTTCATTTGTCTGGACAAAATTCTTCAGATGTACCAAACAAAAAGAAAACACAGTCCACGGACCCAATGAGCCACGATTCCTGTGAAACCTAAGCAGCCTTTACTGCAAACAGTGGGATGCTCTCAGCACTAGCAGACAGGTGTTTTAGAGCAATAAAATGTGTCAAAAGCACCGTCTGAACACCAAACAGAGGCCTTTAGTTACCATTACCCTTAAGTCTCTCAAGCACAAGCCAGCCTGTTCTCAAAGACAAAGAATCAAGTAAAAAACAAACAGCAAGGCTGGGCTTATGGGAGGACAAAACAAAAACCCCAACAAAACCAAGGAAAGAGAACAGTATTTGCAAGTGGTTCTCCAGAAGGGTTTCCAGAGATGCTTTCTCTGGTTGGGGTCAGAAGTAATGAATTCTTAGCAAATATTTATTCTCAGCAGCCACTGTAAGTGGGTCAGCACCTACCCATTGCCTCACAATTGGCATTACAAACCTACAGCCAAGCCTTCCAAAACAAAAGACATAGCAAAACCTCAGGCAGGATCAAAATCTGAAATATTTTAAGTTATTTTCATGTCCATTAATACCTTAGGTAGTCATTTCACCACAGAGTGCTTAACTTGAAGAAAAGCACAGTGTTTAGCTTGCTGGAAGCTACATTTGATGCAGGATACCATATGGACTG
Source organism: Tinamus guttatus (assembly GCF_000705375.1). The sequence goes on from NW_010589852.1 coordinate 240,353, forward strand.
CACACACCACCTTCCAAACATGCAAAGCAAAGAGTGAAATTTTAAAAGTTTATATCCCATCCCACTGGGCCCTTTTAAAGTTCTGAGACAGGCAGCTGGTACAGCTGCTGGTCTAATTAACAGAGTGAACAGTTGCCATCAACTACACATCATCTCGAGAGAGTGAAAATGAATTATATTACCCCATTCTGTCAGGTGCGGGTCTGCAGATACTGCATGGGTCTGCAGCACCCTGCTTGTGGCAGCAAGGCAGAAACCTCTCCTTAGGTCACATAACACAACCCTATTCTACTGCCTCACCATAAAAACTGTGCCTGTGCCGAAAGTCCCAGAGGGAAAGGAAGGCACTGAAGCATCTGTGTTTGTCTGGATGGAGTGAGGAAAAGGTTAGAACAACTCAATCTAGTAATAAAATAGCTAGGACATCAAATCACATTAAGAGAGAGGGGGAAAGGAAAATTGCCTAGGCAAGGATCAGCTACAGTCAAACCTACTTCGCAAGGGAAATGAAGCTGAGTCCCACAATGAAATTTAATTACCTTAATAATTATGCTGAGTGTCAGCTATCTGCACAGTATCTGCACAGCCACGCAAATCTACGAGGAGTTCACAGCTTCAACCTCTCAGGCATTACCTGCCACCATGCAGACTGAGATCTGTTACTTACAGAGCAGTACTCTGAAAACACAAGATGCTGCAAACCTTGCAGTATTTCCTCCTCAGACAGGTGCAAATGGAAATCACATTTGCTGAGAAGTGTCTGATGGATCCAACTAACCAATGTGTTGCCTGGACAAATAGAACACAGACACTGATGACAAACCCAGAGTGAATATGAAGTGATCAATAAAGATGTCCTCACACATCGCTTGGGACAGGGAGGGGAGCTGATATTCAGCACCAAGGAAAGTTGCAGAGCCAAATGCATGCAGTTAATTGAATATTACTCTTTTGTTATTATATTTATTTCACGTCTGAAGAGGCTGGAGGATCTATAATTGATCATGTTTCTGGTTTCCCAAAAAAAGGTGTCTGGCTTATGAACTGGTGGAGAGTTTAATCTCACAGATATGCAGCTCCTTTGCTGTAGGTATTTCACAGACCCAGCCTCTTTCTTTCAGTTCCCCTAACTCGACAAGCTCCCTCCATCCTGATCTCTGTTGATCTCATAAATCTGCTCTCAGTATCTAAGAGGTGATGATCAGAAGCAAGGGATTTACTGCAGCAGAACAAATTAGCAGCTGAGTTACTGACTGCAGATGGACATTAAATCCATTCCGGCTGCAAAGTAAAACACAGCACCTCAAGCCAGCCTGGTCACACACTCCTGCCTCACTTGGCAACGAGGAGGACAAAAAGAGAGGACGCGAGCAATCCATCACAGCCCAGGCGACAAGGGAGCTTGTTAAGTCACCTACACGGAGTGTTTTCAGAATCACTTCGATCTTTCTTTTCCAACATCGCATACCCTAACACCATCCCAACTTCATTCAGATGTTGCTAAAAAGCATTCAGCTGAATTAGCAGCTGAAGGACAAAGCCAGCTTTGGCAGCGCTTTCCCATGCTACATAACGGATGAGAAAATTATATTCCAGTACTCACTCTCTCCTCTCACCTGCCATCATACCCAAGATATATAGATATACGTAAACACACACACCTGCGCTCATGACTCCCTAGGGAGTTTGGGTTTTATATTTAATATCTATATCTATGTTTTTTCTGCTCTGCTATGGAAGGCAAGGCCAGGGAAATGCATTGCCTATTTAGAAAGTGAAGCGTTTGACACGATTTTCCGATCCAAGAAACAATGGAGCACCAAATGTTTCAAAGTTAATTGCAGAATTTTCCTATCACGCAAGTTAAATAAAAAGCCCTTCTTCTACAGCATTATGTTACTGATGTGTAGTACTGCAGAGCATTTTTACTCTTTACAGGTTATAAAGCGTTCTTAAAAGCTCTAAAGAAAATGCAATGTAAAAAAAAAAAGTCAAATAATATGTTTTTAATCACATGTGATATAAAACAGGTGGCATAGACAAACTGCAAGCAGCAAGCCTTGCTATAGCGCACAGTTAAAAGCAGGACTTTTAACTGTGAAACAGAGCTAAGAGTTCACTTTTGAATTTTCTTTGCAGTAGAACTCTACTTAGTTTATATCCATGCTAGATATAGAAGTGAGCTAATATACAACTGCACACTGGAGAGGTGCATCAGCTTCTACGGGCAGTAGCATGAGATAGCTCAAGATAGCTGCAACTTTGTGAAACTTGTGGTGCAAAAGCTGGCATCTCCAAGTAAACCTTCTGGAGCTTGAGCCAACCTCTGATATGCAATCTCAAAAGGATTCATCTGCCCCCACACCTTTATTTTTATTTATTTATTTTTTTAATGGAGACCATCCATATGTTCTGTGGTAGCTGACAAGGCTTGCAGACACTCAGCAGATGGGTGAGATGACACCCATCTGAAGTTCAGCAGCCAAAACTGAAAACACAAAAAATTATCCTAAATCAAAAGAAAATAAAGGGGAAAAAAAAGAAAAATGATGTAAAAAGCCAAATGTTCTCTTCCTACCTATAAATTAATGAAGGCCAAAAAGAGAAGCCATGGCACTTGGCTGTAGCTACTTCGACAGGCTCATTTTGATTCAGAATTTCTCTAACACACACAACATCCTGAGCATTAAGAGGCTGTCAAAATCCTGAATTGACATTTTACATCTGCACTGGCAAAAAATGGCAGTGATTGCTCATATTAAAATATTCAATTTTGCTCTCAAATCCTTTTAGCTCCTCCATTAAGAACAAAGGCAACATTTCTCTCCTAGTCCACTTACTTCAGCAAGCAGAGTCCTATTCCTGCTCACCTCACCATGCTTGTGCCTTCATGAAAGGAGCCAGGACCTTTCTTAACTCTGTTGCTTATAAGCCAGCCAATGCAATATCATATTAGTGTCAATAAATAAATAAATAAAAGTTTGCGTTATCAGTGCTGCTCTTCACTAAGAGGGGAGCATTGCCAATGCAAGCTTTTGGGGAAATATGTAAGAGCACAGACATCTTACAGAAAAGGTCTTCAGCCAACATACAGGTCACTAGCACAAAGTTAAAGACTGCCAGTAATTACTGGAGACTTTTTCGAAAGACACTGCAGTTTCCCCTGTACTTAAAGAAAAAAAAAATCCTGCTATGCAACTTTTATTATCCCACCTAGAAGTCATTCTGAACATGCGCAGAATCATTTCTTGTGGACAGGTACACACTCAGAAAGACAATTTAATCCAGGTCAAGCACTCCCTCTAACCTAATACAGAATCATTACCAGGTAAGGTGCTATAAAAATCTAGCTCTGCAAATACTAGTCAAGTTGCAGCAGAAAACAACTTAGGGCAACATAATGCAGTCAGGTTGCCTCCTGCTATTTGACCAAAATCCATTCGCTCAGACTTTATTTGCCCAAATCAATATTTTGCTGCCTATTTTTTTAAAGAAACATTAGCCATCAGCTCTCCAGTGCTATGTAAAGGAAGGAAATTACCTTGCACAACAAAATTTCCTTGTCAGCAGCAAGATCCCTAGAGGAATTAAACCATCCACGTCATTAGAGAACTTGAATTATTATTTTAAATACCAGGTCAGATGATTACAGAACCCATCCAATATCAAAGAGATTAATTGCTGCTTTAACAGCCAACATGTGCTAACTGAGCACCCCAGCAAAAGTGATACGAGCTATGAGATTTGAAGCTAATGAGCAATGACACTGGTTTGAAAGAGGTTTGCCAAAGCCTGGCAAGGAAAAACAAGAACAAAAAACAAATAAATGAAAAAAAGCTTACTATACAAAGAAGAGACTACAGAATCCTCTGGAAAGCAGAAAAACACACACACCCCAAAAGCAATAAAGATACCGGAATTCTTTTTAATGGGCAGATCTATATTTGGTTTTACAAACAAGCCCACACTAAGTTACTCAACAAGATAATCGAAATTAGAATCAAGTAGAAGATGGAGATCCCCTTTTTTAAAGAAGTGTTTCAGTTTTTGAAAATGTTGCCTTTGCATCAAGTGCTAAATGAGATTTTAATCTCTCTGTGAAAATTCTACATTCTTACTTTGGATTACCAAAAACTTCATTTAGACAAAATTCCTGTCCAGCTTTGACATACAGTTTTTTTATTATTTTATTTTATTTTTTTTTAGGAAAACTGTGACAACTTAATTTTTCATATTTAAATTGCACAACTATTAAGAAAAAAATGGAGTCAAGGATATTGCAAAACAGAAATTGTCAAATATTGCAAAGTGTTTTGATTTCACAGCTTTGATATAAGTCCTGGGTTCAGGATTTCATTGCACAGTGCATCTCTGTGCCTCATGCCTATTAAACTCTCATGTTTTTAAGTTCACCTCTCCTTTCCAGCAGGATTCTTCTTGCCTCACAGCAGAAGGGTCAGCTCAAGATCCATACTTGTGCTCCTCAGAGGCTGCACCACTGTATGCAGGAAACTGTATGCTTGGCCCCAAACAAGAAGTCACCACAACATAAATATGGCCATAGGGTCCTTGCAGAAAACCAGAGTTATTGACAGTAAGACAAATTTGGGGTCCTGTCATCCTAGGCTGTCACACCTGCTCGTTGCTCAGCATGTTGCCTGTGCTGCTTTACTGTAAGCCAATACCTTCTCCCTGACCTTTACTTTCCACAATCCTCAAAGAGCCTGAAAAATTAATATTCATGCAACTTTTAAGGCTTCATTCTGCATAACGATGAGTGGGAAGAGCCAACAGAGAAACGAGGAACCTCGGGCCCCAACACAAGCAGCGCAGGAGAGCAGGAGTAAACAGGGCGCTCAACCTCCTGCATAGCAATGGCCAGCCTGAGAGCACCGAGAAACCTGAGGGACTCACTGTGCCAAACAGCTCCGCTGTTATTCAACACGGTGCCTCGAGAGGCGGCGCAGAAAGAGCAGAGCCTGACCTGCAGCTGAGGGCCTCTTCAGTTACACAGGGCAGGAATGAAAGCTCCCAGGCAGGCTAAGATGGACTTTTTAGGTCCTCCTTCAATCCAGGTGTTTGTGACCCAGCAACAGAGCCACATTAAATATTGACTGCCTTCCCAGCTCGATTTAAGCGGATTTTAATACACCATCAATCATACAATCGCTGTTAAGTGGTTTTACCCATTTCATAGGAGCTGGAATCCGATAGTTAACTATTATGGGTCATGCTGTCTCCCAGCTCTAGCAGGAGTTACGATGCTGCACAGTGCAGAGTTGTGCTCACCAAGCACACACACACACACCAGCCTACCAAGAAATTCTCCAGCTGAGCCCTGATGCTGTGACCTGGCAGCAGCAGATTGCACTGCGACACCTTGCTTGCTTTTTCTGACTGCGGGCAGCATTAGGATTCAGTCCCTGCCCTTCCTTTACATGTAGGGTGCTGTTACAGTAAGCGCTGCTGTGTTCAAGCTGCAGAGCGCAGGCAGGCGTGGAGACAGGCCTCTCGGGAGGGCCGGGCTGCAGACGCAGAGCAGATAAGCAGGACTTCACATGTCAGAGGAGGTCTTGACATCCTAACCTACAGACGCAAACACCCTCGAGATCACAGTGGTTAAGAACATCAGTGCTACAACAACACTTATTTGCACTGTATGTACTTCTAAAAAAAGCTAGACACTTTGCTGAAATAATCAGCATTTTTTTTAGCCCTCCACTAGATATGAGGCCATCTCCCAGCATGGATTTACCACTTCTGCCTATTATTTGCACAACTACACACGAAAGGTTGAACTCAGTCAAGAAAAATTTCTGTTTTTTAAACAAAAACAAAAAAATGAACTCTGAGGCTTTTGCACTTCAGCTTTCCTTTGCCATTAGAGCTTTTCATAAACCTTACTTTTCAGAAACACAATGAACAAAACCCTGGCTCCCACAGCAAGACAAGTAGGGCTGAAAATAGAAGCAACATATGCCATTTTCTGACTGCGAGGGTTGGTGGGCAACTTCTTGGCCCTTCCTTAGAGGGCAACTCCTCTGTCCTGGCCCATAACCATGGTGCATGGCCATCACTATGATTACCAACAGCGAAGAAACCCAAAATTTGCAGCCCATTAACGTCATGTTGGATCTCCTTTCTGGCCTGTGCTCCTAAGAGCAAACCCCTCAAAATTAGTCCCGGGACAGTCTTCTTGTTTAACTGTTGCAAAACTTCAGCAGGTCTAAGGCTGTCTTAGAAGGGAATTTTCTCCATGCAGAAATTGAAGCCTCAGGAGTCACAATCAAGACTGAAATTATTAAGTTTTAAATACAAGATGAGACCTTTGACTCAGTCTTAGGTGACTCATGAAACTCCAGGTCACTAGATCAACTAAACTTGTGTATATCAGAAACTCCTGTATTTAACTATTCTATCTCTGCAGACAGTAGTCTAGTAGTGGCCAAATCATCTTTCACAGAAGTGTCCTGTTCAGATAAAAAGACTTAAAAAGAAAAACAGGGTGGGGGAGAACAAACCTCTTCCATCGTGTACTACAATGGTCAGCCCCCTGATGAATCAGGATAAGCAATTTGCATTTTAAATTTTGTTTCAAGCTCTACCTATCAGGGTTTTTAATGATAAATTTTTGTTTTGGGCATGTGTTTGGGTCTTTTGCTTTCCCATTTTATCTTCACAAACATGCTTGAAGTGAATTAGGCTTTCACTTTAAAGAATAAAAAGTTGCTGAAATCTCAAAAGCATTTTTACTAGCTTCACAACTGAGGCTCTTTTATCCTCTCTGTTATTTCAATATCCTACTTGAAACAGACACCAGCCAAGACTGCAGGATATATGGTTATAAAATCTCTTTCTGCATCTGCTAATATTTCAAGGGCCAACTAAACCTTTTTAGCTGAAGAAACCTAGAGTAAAGCTGCCAGTCAATGCTTTTTGAGTCATGGCTTTCCAAGACACATTGCCCCATTTGCAGGCCGGCACTTGCTTTCCCATGAATTGCATTGCTTGACAGGTTAAAAAGCCATTCAGATCAAATTGCCTCATCTACTTCATGATTTACCCTTCTACCGGTCTTCCAGTAACCTGCAAAATTTATCAGAAACTCATATGCCCTTGCAGAATGCTGACAAATGTGCCAAGTAGCACTAGGTTTCATACTCAGCCCCTAATGAAGCAAACTCCAGCCATATCTGCTTCCTGGGGTAAGCACTTTGTCACATCATTTATTCTTGGTAGCAGCAGCATTGTTATTGATGTGCATTGCAGCTCCAAAATAAATATTAATACATGTGTCCATAGACCTTTAATGATCCTTGTTTTAAAAGTAATATAAAAATGTTGTTAAATACCTCTTCCCACACACTCACAAGTTTTCCAGGCATGCACGCAAGCTGCTATGCATGGAAATCAGGGAACAATACTTGGAAAATGGAGGAGAAGGATCTCAGAGTCAGCAACCTGAAAGACTTCTGAAGTTTCATACTGTGCTGATGCTCAGAGGGCTCTCAAAGTTCCTCCTGGCAAGGGGAATGCTTTTGGTAATGCCTCTAATTCCTAATGTCTCTGCTGAAGGGCAATCTGGTTCATGCAGTTTATTCGCTTTAGCCGAGACAGGGCACTTGATGGTAAATAATTTGAAGCAGGAACAGGGAGTTCTGAAATTGGCTTGTAAGTGTAGTTTGTGGTGTATTATTTGATCACATCAGCAATTTTGGGGCAATGAAGTGCAGAAAAGTGACAGGAAGACAAGGCTCAGCTCTGAAAATAGGATATATCCATGTTTGTTCTCAATTAACAATGCTAATAGCATGTAAACACATTCTTCATTTTGCAACTGTGGTAGCTAACATCAGATAACTGCCAGAAAAAACATTGATTAGAATGAATTTAGGAGCATGCAGATATATTCTTTCTCCTCTACAGGATCTACCATCTATTAGTTGACATCTCCAAAATAGAAAAAAGCCCAAGCTCCCATGACCACAGAGCATTTGGAAGAAAATCTTCTTTCCATAGCTTAGGTGTGTTGCATATTTCTAAAAGGAAAGAAGAGAGTATCCAATTTAACAAATAGCACATCCCTCTACCTTTTTGCTTTCCTTACACATTACAAAGTAGAGCAAAAATCCAATTAAACTTCTACAAACAGGTCACCTCAAACTCCCATACACTTTCTACATGCCTGCCAAGGAGTTCTCAAACAGATCTGGACCCAGTCCAACCTGAAGTACTTTTTCTTGCTCTAAAGCCCGTGGAATTTCAAAAGGGCAAATTATTCATCAACATCCCCTACTAAGATGTATTCTGCAGAGCTGCTAGCACAAAATGCCTTTTTGCTATGAGTGGGCAAAATGATTTATTTAGTGTATATAATACATATATAGCCTCTGAAGCACTGCAGTCCTTCTGACAGAGACACATACAAATATGAGGATTATGCAGATGGATCACAGGCACAAGACTGAATCTTTTTGTACTTCCACTGTGTGTGTGTGTATATATATATGTATATATGATTTACAGAGAGTTTCAGATGAAGTTTCATAATATTTTAACATTAAAAGCTCTTCTTAGAGAGACTACCACTTTCATATACGTATCTTCCTACCCCTGTATATTGACCACTACATTAAACTAGAATAAGACAATAGACTTCTTGCTTCACAGCTACTGAGAAACTCCTAACCCTGATTAGATTAGCTTAGTTCAACCCAGACCAAAATGACTTCTGGGATGTTCGAACAGCTATTTCATCTAGTACATCTGCATTATTTATGGCATTTACAGAGGGAGAATTGAAGGCTTTTATAAACTAAGACACAAATCAATATGAGCTCTTAGCAGATGGGGTCTTAGTAGGGTTCCACAGCAGCATCATTCCACACCGAGTAAACCCTTTTAGTTGAACTGCTGACAACACAGGAGAAAAGATTGGCTTAGAAAGTCAGGATTAGAGGCACCCTTAGCACCCAGCATTTCAGTTAGTACAGTTATCTGCCTAGCACAGAGGCCAAACAACCAAGGCTAAGTTTGTATGCGATATGCCACTTAATAGAGAAGTGGTTTTGCAGAACCTGTCACACCTTCACCAAAAAAAAAAAAAAACACACAAAACAAAACCCAAAAAAACAAAACCAAAAGCCACCCAACAGATTGCAAGCAACACAATAGCTCTGTTTCATTTCCCTCCCCAAGCGAAGATAAAGAGGCTGCGACACAGATGGCTTTCCCTGTCGGGGCACCAGGCACCGGGGAGGAGGCGGATGGGAGCACGCTCAGCCTGGCACTTGCAGCCACGCAAGCAGCACAGCCCAGAGCAGACACTGCTCCAGCTCTGCTGAGTTGGTGCTCGCTGGAAGCGGCGCAGAGGGAACAGAGCTAGTCCCAGAGACCAGCACTGGGCAGGAAAGTCAGCTGGAGTCAAAAGACTTAGTTCTTCAGCAAGGAAAGATCCTCCTCACTTCACAGAATCACAGAATGGTTGAGGTTGGAAGGGACCTCTAGAGATCACTTAGTCCAACCCCCCTGCTCAAGCAGGGACATCCAGAGCACCCAATGTGGCACAGGGTCGCATCCAGACAGACACAGTGTGTCCCCAAAGCTGGGCCAGCGCAGGATGGCAGATGACACCAGGATATACCACTTCACACCTCCTTTCCAGATAACACTACTTGAATTCACACTGGACGGTCTGCATAGAGGAATGCACCTCACACAGGAAAAAACAACTTAGAACTGAAATCTCTCACCTTGATACAATAGTTTTCCTGAAACATCTAACTTGTGCACTGGATGAGAACTGATAATAGTTTATTTCAGATTTAGCGAAGGCTTCTCTTCAGAAAGTTAATCTAAAGACCCATTTGAATGTTTTTTTTTTTATATATATAGCAAGGCCTAAGGACCTGCAGTAGCCAAAAGGAAAAAATGAATGAGTGATGTTATCCAACTGGAAGTTCCTTCAGAATAATCTCCAACACAGAAGTTGAATTATATCGCTGTTCAATCTTCTGCTCTGCAAAGAATGACTAAAAGGATTTGTCCTCTTAAATTTTAATAGGAACAATTTGTTTTTGTTGGTTTTTTTTGGTTTTATTTTTAAATTAGAAGCACTCAAAAGGTCCCAAAAAATCAGCCACCTTTAGCTGACAAGCAATAGGACACAGAACGTAAAGCAGAACTTAAAGACCTTTTTTTTTTTTCCCCCTCAACTGATGTTTTATCCGTTATAGTCAAATTGGGGCCAGCAGGAAAAAAAAAAGGAAAAAAAAAATCTTGTTAGTCTTTAATTAAAATCAAGCCTTGCTCCGTTGGCATGGTTTTTACTTTCATGAGGTTTATGACTTCATGATCTTGACAGCTCTCCATGAGCTCTTTCTGAAGAAGAGGAAAAAAAAAAGGAAGATAATAACTGAGGTTCTAAAGTCAAGTCAAGAGGAAAGAAAAATCTTCCACGGTTAATCATTCTGTGTGCCCTCTTCTCTCCTCCATCACCATTCCGCACTCTCCATCTCCAGCGACACAGCTTTCTTCCATTCCCGCAAAAAGCTTCAGGACAGGAGATGCAGCTTACAGGAAACACAGGCTTCTTTCTTGGGACAATCCTCTTCTAAACTACCGAGGACAATGTTTTCCTGTGCATACTCGAGAAGCAGTGGAAAAAAAGATGCTGGAAGGCTTGAAGACATTCTCCATGCTGAGCTGATGTGGGTCAAATTGACCCTAAGTGACTCCCTCACGCAGCAGTAACACCTTACAGACATCCAGCACATGACTTCAGCCTCCAAATGAAGAATACTGAGAAATTCTGACGACAGGCATAACCCAGACCTGTGATTATAAGATGCAGTCCTTCAACCAGAAGGCACTGGGGTGGGGATATTGGCTTGTTGCCTTGTCCTTGGTAAAGGCTTTGAAGCAAAGAGCTGATTCCTGAGAAGTTGCTGACTGAGATAAAATTTACGTAAACATAAAAATTGCCTTATCAAGTCAGGTATCAAAAGCCCACTCACTGCCCTGACTTTGCAAGTGTCAGAATAGAAGCTTAGGGAACAGCAAGAAAACAACAAAACAAAACACAGCCCTCACTTCCAGCCTTCAGTTCAAAATACCTGAGGTGAAGGTGATATCTGTATGACCAGTAACAGCCAGAGTTTTCTTCCACTGATTTGTTAAAACTCATTGCTTTAAATTCACACAAGCTTTTAACTATTCTACAGCTTAACTACAGTTTGCATGAAGCAATATCACTCTGGTTTGAACTTACCTCATCTTTTGATGTTCATACATTCACCTTCATCTCCTCTATGGTACTTATATTACAGACTTTTTCATTCTCTGTCATTTCTCTGAAGATATGTAGTGTATATTAATACTCATCATATGGCGTTTGATTCCATACCTTAAGTCATCCTGCATGTCCCTTTCTGAAGCTTTACTAGCCTGAACCTTTACTAGTTATTCTCTGCCTTTCTGAACTTTCTAAATTCTAGATACATGGCAAATAAAATAGTTTAATTAATACATGTTAATTAATACATTCTTGCCTCTAGGGATGAATTCCAGCAGAAAACAAATACTTATTGGGGAAAAATGTTGAGAAACAATCAAAAATACTCTAGTAGATAAGAAGGAGCTTTCATTTAGACACGGAAAAGTGAGCAATTTTAAACACTTCAGCTAACATTTTGACTGCACCATGTTAAATACTATATCTGAAGAGATGTAACAGCCATAAACAGTTAAAAAAACAGCAACACCTGAGCCACGGTAAGCCACAGTTGTTGTGGGAACATAAGATTGTACATAAATTCAAGCTTAATGGTGTGAAAGGACAGAGGTTAGTTTGTATATGCACATGAGGGGTGATTGCACAAATAGTTTAAGGCATTCAGGAAGAATGCCTGGCAACGTCATCTTTCATAAGGAAGAGAGAATGAACTCGTATCACTAGCGCCTAGGGCAATTTTATAATGAGAAATTAAAATAGCTTCATCTGAAACCTTCCTTGAATTGTTTACTGCTGGCCTCCTTCAAGTTTAAGGCTGTTACGGTAACTGCGACGGCGTTCAGTTTCTCGAGTTTCCATCTTGCAGCTCTTCAGAACAAAAGGCCCTTTTGGGTATTGGCAGCAACCGCATAGGCAGCCTCCAAGCACGAGGATAGCCCTGCATGGTGCTTCCCTCCTGATCTGCCCTGAAGCTTCAGCAAAGCAGGGGATACTGAACAGCAAGCGCGCTATTTTTTCAGATTTTCCTGGATATTTCCGACAAGCAGGAAGCAAGGCTTCAGCACCCTGGACAAACTCCTGCCTGATTAATAACTCTGTACATTTGTCACGATAGCTTCCATTTGGATATCCCTTGCCCTAGGCTGCTGCACAGTAAGCCGATGCCCAACTAGCATCGTTCCCATGTTTGTAAGGAAACCCCAAATGCTTCCAGAAAAAAAGGCAATAAAATTAAAGTAGCGGTCAAAAGAAAAATAGAGACATCTTTCCTGAGGCAAGGAGAAAGCATGCTGTGCTAAACAATGTAATAATTAAATAGAAGAGGAAAATACCATTGTAATTAACATACAAAGAACCAGCACGGCCTAGCTAATCTCATCATGAAGAGATCGAATAAAGTAGTGTGCTTTTTATGGAGCAATTTAATCTGGCAAGCAATTAATCGTGAGAGCACTAAGTCAAACGAATAGATTTCCCTTTAAGGAGATCACATTCATCATTTGTAATGTATTCTAAACTGCAATTTGTTAGCCAGCCCCTGAATTTTACAGAAGACATTTACAGTCTTTCCTTGGTGCTGAAGTGATCCTTGACTGGCAGGAAGGAGTGGCATCAGTCTCAAAACCATCCAGCCTATTAACCCTAATGGGCTCCAAAGCAGTGATGCAAGAAGAAAATAACTTACAAGAAGATCCAAGTTTTTACACGCTTTATACTTTAGAAGAACCTACAACAGTATTTACCGAACTACTGAATCATGTCTTAATCCACTGACTAGCCTTTAGGGTTTGACCCTTCTTGAAATTACTCTGGAAATGATAACATTATTACTGTGGAAAAGCAAAGCCTAGCCCAGCTCGGCTCCGTGAGCGCTCAGGCCCTTGCCTGGCCTGCTGCTGGTGCAAGCCTGGGACTTTCTGGCTTTCTCCGTTCTTGGCTATAAGATGATCCTTCCCTAACTAGTTTTAAATTGGTACTAGATCAGTTAGATTCTGTTTTTTCTAGTTGAGGGCAAGGCTGTGTCAGATCCTCAGTGCTCTCAAATTGACTTCCCTCTTTGTTCATATTTCTCCATGCCACCCACTTGCTCATATGACACTACCCTTTACCTGCAGCAGCTGCACTTTACATTGTATTAGTAGCCACTAGTTCTCACTTGGCTGGATTGAGTAAAACACACATGAAGTGTATTTTCCACAAGAATGATGATCCCTGTTGCCTGCCGCTGCACTGATCCCCATCCAAGTTTAACCTTCTAGAATGCAAATTTGACGGTCTCCTCCTTTCCTAGCAAAGACTTTTCCTGTTGAGTATCTTCCATCTCGTTGTGTAGAGGCTATTGCTGTTCTCCTGCTTGCGTCAATCGTTTGGATCAGGAAGATTAGCAGGCAGAGAGCAATCAAAGCTCACATCCTCCAGGTGTCCCTGGGCCCAAGCTGCTTCCCCCCCAAACACAGCAAACACTCTTAATTAAAAAAAAAAAAATCAAAAAGCAAAGGGCTCTGACAGTCATACCGTGCCTCTGCAAACTAAGTCCCAGCACAGACCATTGAACTCTACACAGAGATGTGTGAGGAGATTTTACTTCATCCAGAAACTAAATTCTCTGAATACAACTGTGACTCCAGACCATATGTGAAAAAAACACTGTTAGGGACATGCAGTCTCTACCCGTGCCTTCCTGCCCTCGTGTCACTCAATTCTAAAGACAGATTTTTGCTGGTTGTTGAGCTGTGCTGCCAACAAAATAATAACAGGATGAGACCTATGCCTGACTGCTTTCAGTCCTCTTCCATCCTGATAATTTCCCTTATGTTCAACTCATACTGAAGGCTTGAATGGAAAGTAGCCTCATGCCAAATCAAAGCTAAACAAACAGTCTGGGAAATAAAGTGCAATTAAAAATAAAGTTGTGTTCCATATCAAATTTGGGTATCATCGCCTCATCCAGAAGCCAATTAAAACAAAACCCAGATTAAACTGATTATGATTAAATCCTGCTTTGCTGCATCATCAAAAGGCCAGGGGCAGAGAAGAAAGGCAGACGTTATAAAAGCAAAACCGACGAGAATACAGATTTGGGTACCCTGGGGCAGCCGGGGGCACAAAGAACAGCACAAGACAGATATCGTTGAGAACACCTCCTGATGCCTGAGCTTTTAAATTCCCCAGGTCTGAACTGAAGTGTACAATACTGTTTCCTGATGCCTTCCTGCTATATAATATCATACTTATAATTAGACTAGTAACACATTAAAATGACAGCAAGAGCGGGCACAATTCATTTAACAATTAATCTACCCTAGCTATCATTTTCACTTGTCATTAACTGCCTCTTAAATGCCCTCAATTTCATATAGCCGTAGACTCTTCCTTTAAAGATACACACGGGGGAATATGCCATTATAGACATTATTCAAAGAAGTGCTTTCTGTCCCCATCATCAACCACAGTATTAATCATACCGAGAATAGTTTCTTCTCATAAATCACTGAGTTGCAAAGTTGGATCTCATCAGCAGGATCCAATTTACTGACAAGTTTACAGATAGCAGATAATACTGGGCATCTGCAGCAAGGAATATTGCAAGTCCTCTAGTTTTTACCCTTTACTGATCTTTCAGACAGAGAAAAAAAGTGAGGGGAGGCTGTGGGGGTGGAGGGGAAGATGCCAAGCACCACAAGCTCCCATTTATTTAATGGAGAAGTGTTCTGCTCAGTATCTTTAACAGCTGGGCCTAGAGTTAATATATAGCACAGAGCACTCAAAAAAAAAATTAAAAATGATCTTTGGAAGTTAACTGGTGCAGCCACCTACACAATGCAGGAGTAATATTAGACAAGGTTGCTCCTGGCTTTGTCCAGGCAAGTTTTGAGCAACTCCAAGGACAAAGATTTCTCAACCTCCCTGGACAACTGTTCCAGCATTTGACTGTTTCTCTTGCAAAGAATTAGGGAAGCATCTTCCTTACTGCAACCTGTGACTACTCGCTCTTATTTTAACTCCAGGCCAAACTTAAGATCTTGAAACACTTCTTTGTTTTCTGGCTCTCTACTTCTGATAAAAGTTTATGCTAAGAGTAAAAGTCACCAAACAAGGAAGAAAACCAGGTGTTACCCAGTGAGAACTGCACAGCCTGGCTTTGCTCCATCCACAAGGCTCAAGGTATCGCGCATGGGCTTTCAAATGCTAACGAACAAAGAATCAGGAGACCTATCACATTCTGCATTTACAAGGGAATTTCTGCCTCAGAACAGGCTTATCTCAAGCCTCCATGAAAAGTTAATGTAGAGCCCAGATTCCAAAGCAAACCAACTGTGTTGCACAATTATAAGGGGGACATTAAATATTTATTTTAAAAAGCATAAATAAAAGCAATGGGACTGCGAACATGTTCGCTGCCCTGCTTAAGAGCCTCACTGTTAAGCCTTTGGAGACACCCTGTGAAGGACATTACATAAAGTATATCATATTCACACTCCTTTGTCAGCAGCAAGAGCTTTACATTAATTAGTACAATGCACAACTTCTGGGAGAAGGATCCAGTTTAAAGTTTCCCATCTGAAGTCTGGGCAACATCACTGGCACTTGCCTGCTTAGAATAATGCCATTTATCTCACCCTTAAAGTGCCCACCAGCTACATCTTTTATAGTGGATAGGAACATTTTCTCCAGAGAATTCAAAGCCAGCCTTAAAAAACAGTGTTCTGCAAAGTTTGAAATCAGCTTTCCCTTAGCCACAAAGGCAGCCTTACTTCCCATTTTACACAGACTCAAAAACTTTCCATAATCTAACTAATGAGAAGAAAAATGTCATTGTAATTAACACACAAAGTGATGATCTAATTAATCACTAAAGCAACAACATGACAAAGCTTTTGGGCTTTCACAGTCGTCTAGCAAAGTCAGGCAACAAAATTGCCAAAAGGAGTTTTTCAGGTTATTCCATTTTTGGCCAGCTTGAAAATAAAACACACTTGAAAGGATGTTTGTGTATCGTATCAAACAGGAGTCCAATGCAGCGAGGCCCCTTCACTGCATCAGCAACTTCCTGCTCAGGACACTGGCTAAACAGCCCCCAAGCTCTCCTTTCCTGGGCTCATGGCAGTATTATCTCAAGCCCAGTTCCCAAACTGAAACTTGAGGCAATTGTTACGTTAGCATTTCTCTTAACGGCAATAAGAGTTTACAAAGACCACCCTATCTTACACCAGCACAAACAGGGGGACAACTGTCTAGAGCCATGCAGAATTGCACAGTGCACTGATGACAACATATATATATATATATATATTTCAACTCTGCCACATATTAGACTACAACTCATGTAAACTGTCAGTGGTGTCAAGAGAGAATCCTGTTGTCCCTACTGCCTGCGTGCTTGAACTTGCTCCTTCTACAGAAGAGAGAAGCACTCACATATCCTAATGCAATGCACCAGACTAGGGAATTGACCCAGGCTAAAACAACCTTTTTATTCTCTTTCTGCCTGGTTAAACCCTGGGTCAGGTCCCCAGTTTCCCCCTCATTGCATGCAGCTCTGGTCATTCAGGCTGCTGCTCGTGCAAAGGAAAGACGCAGGACTGAAGGGGCAGTGAAACAACCTGAGGTAACAGACCGGAGCAGTTTTGCCACCCAAACCAACATCCTTCAACTAAACCCTTATTAGCGTGAGATACTAAAACATGATACCCCTCACAGATGAGTTCTTCACATGAGCACTCTTATACCTTCTTTCTAGTTGGCTTGAATAGCTGAGAAACAGCCAACCAT
>NW_010589852.1:257410-271075 GCF_000705375.1 Tinamus guttatus
CCTCAGAGCCAAGCAAATGTTGTTGCCCCAAAGATATTGCCCCATCATATTCTAGACTTTTTTTTTTCTTGCAGTTACAAGAATTAGAAAATATTTTAAGAATATGAAATTACCAACGCTCACATTCTGGGATTCCCGAACAGGGGTCTCTCCCCAAATATACTAGCATTACAGCCTATATAAATCAGTCCAGTTGACCCTCTGATGATTCGTATGGTCTCTAGTTAAGACACTTGGATATCCGAACCCAAAATGTTTCTGGAAGCATTGACTTACTTGAGTTCCCTTTCTCCTCTAGGCAGCATTTTAGTCTCAGCTCAGTCTTGGCTACAATACCCGATATTTACTGACTGCTGTAAAGCCAACCCAGTGCTGACAGGAGAAGACAATCTCCTCTGCCTTCACTAGGAGGGCCACCTGAAAACCAAGCATTTTAACTTTGAAAGCTGGGACACATGTTTTCTTTTATTGAACGAAATCTTATACCAGATATCCTCCTCTCTCAGTTCTCTGGGAACTGAGCTCCAGATTTTGGTGTAATCTTCAAACAAATTGCAGTTCTGCAGTCATGCTAACCATCTATTATCCTTGCTTTCAGTTCAAGATAAGGTAGGTACTTCATTACCTTAATGAGCAGATGTACTTAATGACCTGGTACTTTGTCAATTTAGTCCTAAAGGAAGAATTAGCCGAATGGGACATTTACATTTCTAGAGCAAAACTAAATTTTAGGCCCCCCACCAGTATAACATAATAAGAAATACATGTTACTGGATTTTGAAAGGCTTTTCTTATAAGCAAGCATCCCACAGCCCAGACCTTGGGAGAGAATAATAATTCTGCCTGCTGCTGTGAGCAACAGATTTCATTTAAACAGAAAGAGCAAAGCAGCATTACTCTACATCACTTTTCAAGGGACAAAGGTTTATTTAAGTTCACAATTATTTTTACATTGTTTAGGTTATGAAGAAAGAAGCTTAATGTTCTCTCTCCATTAAAGCGTATCTTGAAAGCTTCATTTGAGACCACTGGAAATCAGTCTCTTATATTTATTCCAAGAATAGGACCTGCATGGGCAAAATTTTTGACAAGTTATGAACAGCTGTTTCAAACTGTGCTTCAGTCTTGTTCCAGTAGTGCCAGGTCTTGGAGCCAAAAGAGGATTCTTGCTTCTCCTCTGTGTTAGGACTACCAAAGGTGTCTACTGTAAGACTGAAATCTATGAATTAGGAATTAAACCCAGGCCAGCCAGCATATGAGGGAGATCATTAAGATTATTTTGGTAAAGAGAGTGAAACAAGACAATCATTCAAGAAAAGCAACAAGGAGCCCTTCCAGGGTTTTGTGCTGCAACAAAAATCACAAGATGTTTACAAAAAGGGATCCAAGCTCTGCAGCATATGCTTTAAAGTATTGTTGAACTCGTACACATTTTGTCTGTGCCTGGCAAGGGAATTTGAGACTAAAACACCTGCAAAGCGGTCAGGAAAAACAACCTTGATAAATACAGTCTGCGTCCATCTCCTAATTAAGCCAAAACCATTGCCAATGCTAACATATATTTCTCTGCTATTTTTGTTTCTGCAGAGGCAGGTATTTGGCACGTAAAACTAGGAGTTCTTTGGCTGGTGCTACACTTCTTCAGACTAGGCAGTTCAAATCCATCCCCAGTGTATCAGAGATGGGACCACACTGAAGAATACTTTTCCCTTTCCTCTTCTATCAACTTTTCTACCAGAGCTCCAAACCCTGAATTCAGGAGCAAAAATGAAACTTCATGCCATGTATTAACTTCCAAAGCTAAATACGGACATACAAAGGAAGATTAACTAGCAGCTTAACTCACCTTATCTTGCAGGCCCAGAGCCTGCGGCCATGAAACTAGTAAAGAAGAGATCTACAGCCTGAGTACCCTTGCTCACAGAACAGCCCCACATGGGACAGACGAGATGAAATCTGGGTAGCAATTCCTCAGTAAGGAAGGTAACACTTCTCAGTAAACTTTGTTAAGCAGCCCAGGGATTCCATCTAACTTCCTGAAATGCTCAGATCTTGAGGAAGAAATGTTTCCAACCAAAGCAAGGCAGACAAAGGTTCACAAGTGGGAAAACTCTGCAGACAGTTTGTGTGATTCTCACGGGTATCTAAGACATTTCCTGAACTTAGGAAGACATTGCTAAACAGCAACCCAATATGACACAAGAGGTTTTCCTTTCTGCCCAGTAAACAAACCTCTCCTGAACAGACCACTCACCTGTACAGCCAAACCTTACAGCGCAGCTAAAGTGCATCTTTTTACAAGTTCCCTGTTGGGCCAACCTAGCAATTTGCTCTCATGGAGAAAATAAAAAGAGCTGATACAATTACAGACATTAGAAGGAAGCAAAATTAACCCAGGCTGCCATCCCAGGAACAAATCACTTCCACTTTGAGTTCATCGCCACTCGGTCTAACAGGCTCTACTTATTTGTGGAAGAAGTTTCGGAGGGAAGTTGCCTGCCACAGTGAGGTTTACAAGGGTATTGAAGAAGGATAGCAACGTCATCTCAAATAGACACGTTTTTTTGCCTTACAAATATGTTTGCTCACAAGCCACATCAGGTCTATAAAACCTAAGCTACCACAAAAATACAGAAGAATTAATCCTCCCCCAAAGCCACTTGAAAAAAGAAAAGAAGCAAGAAGAAAGTGCATCAAGCCAAGACACTAAGAACAGACTTGACACTGTCAGGGTCAGCTCTCAGGCAGCAGTGACTGAAATGAAAGTTATTGGCAAAAGGGGCAAGTGACCCAGGATGTACCTGACCAGCTGAACCAAGCTGCCGTGTTTAGGGGAACTGGTCTGTATAATGTCACTCAAGTAACTCATTTGCTCTCTGGACTGGGGCCAGTGGCAGAGACAACATTTAATTACGCCACTACATCAATGGAAAAGAATGAAGGAAAATTATTGCAGACTGAAATCAGCTAGGGCACTGCAAGAGAAACATTGTAATATGAATCAGCTAGTAAATAAAGAGCAATAATTGAAAGTTAAAACGCTGTTCCATAAAGAAATCAGATAATCTAAGAAAAATGAAATGTTAAGTTATACAAGTAGAGAGGGAAACACACACACACACACGAATACTCCCAGCATAGATGTAGTCAATTAAAAGCTGAAACAAACCACCTTGAGATAGTGCTGTTTAATTCTTTATCTAAGTTGTTGTGGGTCACAACTATAAGTGAGATCCTCCCCACCGAATCCACCTGCTTCCTTAGTTCAGATGCCAGCTAGTGCCAGAAACTGTTCAGGTCAAAAATTTGTTGCTGCTGGCAACTCTGAAGTTTCCCTACCAAAATACTGCAAGGTCAAAAGAGAAACAAGCAGTAGCAGCAGCAGAGCTCTGAGTAACCAAGCTCCACTATAACCACAGTAGTGTCTAGTGGATTGTTTTGTCATGCCAAGGTCCCTATGTAACCAAAAAAATCAAACATTGTAAAAAGCACAGGAAATGATAAGCGTGCTCTATTAACTCTGTTCCTTCAACGGTCACTAGAAAAGACCCAGAACCAAACCAGGATCATTATCTTTCACACAGTTAAACTTCGTAATTTCTTTCAGGCTACTAACTGAAGAGTGAGGTGAATTAATTCTGCAGATAATCTTAAAGCTTTTATGTTTTCTTACATTACATTATTTTAGCAACCACTTGATCCTCCATCTTGGCAAAACTGGCTTAGGATTTTAAATTACAAGTAAAAAGAAATGTAACAAAACTCAAAGAAAAAGTCATAAGTGTATTTTAATTTGTGGAGTGTCTTGTACTGGGCTACGACCCGAGTTCAGTCAGGCTGATTAGCAGTGACAGCATGTCGGAGGTCATTACCATTAAACATACCTCAGTGAGCAATTTAATGGAGTTGTTACTTTACCACTAGCAGCTTTCACAATTGGGTTTAAGGATCAATAACAACAAACTCAGGATTAAATCTGAGCACCCTCTGCCGGTCAGCAATGAAGAGCCCAAGTCGAGCAATTTTGCACCATCTATCAGTCCTGACTTTTATATATTGATGCAGCACAACTGTGCCACTGACAACTACTACACAAAGGAGCAACAACTGGGCATCCTTAAACACCAGATGGGGTTTATCCCATAAAGACATTGCACTGATTTTTTTCAATTGGGGAGTTCCCACTTTAGAATAGCCCATTTTCAAAAACCAGCTCTTACATGTTTGCATGCGTGCTACGAGCATGCATATGTACACAAGTATATATAAAACACACATGAATTTATGTCTATGTATTCTGTATATCTGCATATACAGATATATACACAAATATTTCCTTAACTGCCTTCTTTCACAAACTGGCTTGCCTCTGCTTTTCCATTTTCTTACTCATGTAAGGATGATATATTTTTAACCACTCTGAGTGTATTGTACACACATTCAGCCTATATGGAAGCACATATCCATAAAGCAGGCCACTTTTTGTGTATCCCAAGCAAAGCCTATAGCCATCCATTATAAAAGGGCTAGGTCAGCAGCATTTAGCTCTTCTCTCTCCAAGGAGAGATGCCAAATAAAGCAAATTTGTGCAGAAGGTACTATGTGGGCTGCTTGCAGCTGCTCACTTTCTTAAAAAAAAAAAAAAAAAGGAAAAAAAAAGAAAAATCTCTGAATGAAGCCTCCTCCTTTGTCAGGCTTTCCATAAATACAGTTCTACGGCGTGTCAGGAAGTTAACACATGCTATAGCTTCCAAACAGCAATGCTATGTATCCTACAAATGAAGACTGTCCAGGTCAGCCTTCTTTCACTTAAGCAAACCCATAAATGTTCCTTCAGAGTCCTCCTGCCTAGGCTGGCAGCAATTGTAATCATTCAATATATAGCCATGTGTGTAAGTGCTCCTCCCAAGCGCCCAGTCTCTACTTTAGGGCCCCAAAGGCAGTGTCTCCTGCACAAAGGAGGGTATCGCACTGAGCGGCTCCGGTGGGACAGGAGTAGCTGCAAGATGGAAGAGGGAACGAAAGTGCCCGAGTGAGGACTGCAGTGTGCAACAACGGTGCATAAACCACCCTTCAGAGAAAGCCATTACCTGCTTCCACACTACAAACTCAGCTCGCTGGTTGTTAAAAGCATTTCAATGTGAAAAACAAAATTACTTCAAAAACGATGATGTGACTGAATTTCAGATAACAGGGAAATTCAGTTTATTAATCATTGGGTTAATCTATTTATTCACCTTGAAAAAAAATTACTGATCAGGAGAAAGTCTATTAAAAGAATACAATGATTCAGCTGCCACCTTCCTCTCTGAGTAAGCAACCAGAAGATGCCCCTTTGAACTCTGCATTAATAAAATTCTCATTAAATGCAAACCTGCACAATGTTATCTTAAAGAGGCTCATTAGCTTCAAAAAATTACTCTTCTCCTAAGTTGCTTATTTCTTTATAGGTGAAAAGGTGAATTTTCAAGGCACTAACTGCTGGGTCCTAGATTAGCCAAGCAGTGCTACACATCTGGCAGTTCATCATACCTTGATTATTTGCACATAGTGTACAGACAAATCTGTGGAGAGGAGTTGTCATCCTTGTTACGGGTAGGATAGTAGTAGGGAATCACAAACTCCAGCAAGGCGTGAAAGATTTCAGCCTTCTTCAAATTTCCAATTTAAGTCGTAAAGAAATTGTGAATTGTCTTTAAGAAGGAGAGGTATAAAGGGCAGGTAGGGCCACAAATGTTTCTTAGTACTTAAGCATTTTTTTTTAATGGAAAGAACCTTGGAAATGGAAAACAATTTCTGATTTCTGCTCTTCTCACTTAAGTAAAACTTAGGAAAACCAGATAAACTACAGCAACAACAAAAACCATGAGCAGGCATGATGGGGAAGAGTGTCACAATAAAGAGGACAGTTAATACCACAACAAGATATACAGGTGGAATCTCCCTTTAGCTGAGGTTAGACAAGCATGTGCCAGTGATCCTTTAGGTGCTCCTCCTCATTTTCCCTCTGTACAGGGAAATGAATTAGATGACCTCTCAAATCCAGCACTGCAAGGCCCCAACAGGTCTCCATTGTAGAAATCTCCTCAACAGCTACTCCTTTACCACAAAGGCAATGCGCCCTTGAGAAGCTGCAGACCTCTTGCCTTCTAGCTGAAATTCATGTACTTCAGGATTTAAGAAGCTTCTTAAACTCCACCACATGCGCAGAGACATGTGTGACTTACATCTGTTATAGCTGCCACTAACAGCCCTAGGATAAGGAAATTTTTGATAGCTGTTATGAGACAGATGTAAACAAACATATGACTGACACTAATAGAGAAAAAAAAAAAAAAGGTAATCCTTGCTCATAAAAATATTTAAGAATGACGAACTTGAGGGAAAGATGCAATGTAAGATGATTTCTGTAAACTCACACTCCGCATGGCAAGGACACCCAGATAGGAATAGTTTGCAAAGACAACCCTCTGCGGGGAAAAGCATGATCAGCAGGACGCTGAGGCAGTGGCAGCTAAGACAGGTTCCTGGCAGTATATCATTGCCAGTCCATATAGCAAATATGTCTTATGATAATACGGTAATGCCTCAACATATTTGGTTTCTTTAACGAAGCCACCAGCTGGACAGTCCTAAAAGATGGATTTTTAAGCATCTTTTCCCCATTTCTCTTAAGGAATTTGGGCTTGCACAGAATCATGCAGGTGCTACAGCACACCAGAGAGCAACAAAGGTGTGTGCTCAGCTCCAGCTTATGTTGCTGGCCTAAGCCTGCAAGGAAGCCTTACCACCAACTCTTCCTACAGTCACTGTGACAGAAGTGGGACAGCCAACAGCCCAGGACAAAAGGGTCTTTCCTAACTGCCTGCAGAAAGCGTTAGAAGTCTGCAAGCATTCCTGGAGGAATAATCCCTGCTCATTTTCTGCTGCATGACTTGAAGCTTCCAGGTTTCTAAATTCAACGTCTTAAGGCCAGAAAGGACCATTATATCATCACAGACCCATGATTTCATCCAATTTCGCTGTAGAAAGATTTTAAAGACAAGACCAATATTTTCATCTAAGGCATGCTCTCCACCCCCGCCAAAAAAAGCATGTAGCCCTAATCAACACTACATAGTGTGAAGCTTCAACCAGCTTCATCATTAGCAGAAGTACCTTTGAATTTGGCCATCTTCCAACTGGCTGCTCTGAAATCTACTGGACTGAAGGATCCTTCAAATGTAATATTTTCATCACAATGAAATAAATAAGGAGATGAAATATCTCCTCTCCTCTTCAGAAACAAGGAATAAGTCAAACAGACTAAGTCTAAACTCTCTCCAGGCCTCGAATCATTGAATCATCTCTAACATACACTTTGTCTAATTTCACTGAACGAAAAGCAGTCATTAATGAAAATTAAGCTAAGCCTAATGAAAGACCAGACGAAAGCCTAATGTTCATGAGCAGTTGAGTAGAGGAGGGAAAAAAAATTTGCTACTCTAGGCTATCAAGAGTCTAGAAGATGCAGAGTTTTCACAGCTTCCAGATAGTACTCTACACTGAACACGTCCGATGCAGCTTGTCTCAGGTGCTGCTTGTTTGGCTTATCTTGTCTTAGTTGCATATTGATCTTCATAAAAACAGCTATTAAGTCAACAGCCAACAAGGGAAAAAGCAAAAACCTCCCTTATGGAAACCAGAGGGGAGCACAAACCCTTGGTGACCAGTTGTATCTCTTGCCAGCACAGACTTCTCTCCCTGGATATGCAGATAATTCCCAGGGCAGACACTTTGTGTTGCTTTAAATGACATTACTTTGCCAACAACTACCTGTTCTGCTGCTTCACACAAGGAGCATTATCTGCCCACGAGCATTCATTTATGTCTGTTTGCGAAAAATAAAAATAAGGATAGGAACAAAATGAATCTCTGAAACCATACGTGAGGTTATAAAGCCTACAGACCTACTAAGGGAACCTTTAAGGTGGTTTATAGACACATAAAATGCATAGTGACTTGAAAGATGCCCTCAGAGAATTTACCCTGCACGATGTCTTTCATAGGGATGACAACCTCGAGCCGTGTACACAGTAGTAAGTTACCTGCTGCTTTGTCAAAAGACATCATTCCTCTCTGAAAGGGCACCTGTGAAGTGACTACGCTAGCAATGGACGGACTTAATCGGTGTAAATATTCGTATATTTTATGGTTTGCTTACAAGTCAGAGGCAAATAGTAAAATTTCTGCATCAGGTTTCTTCCCTTTTCCCATCAAATTGATTAAGATACATGATCCCAGCACTCCACCCTCATCAGTCCTAATATCGTGAAAGAATCCAGTACAAGAAAAAAGGAAAAAAACCCCTCCAGCCTCATAAGGAGAGCAGAGCAGAGCTTCTGTCCTTGAACAGGCAAAAGAGGTTTAAAAGAATATTGAACCGTCTTTAAATAATCAGTTTTAAACATGCATTAAAATTTTGCAATGTTAACAGTGGCCTGGAATATGCTTATTATTGCTGGCTTATAGTCCCCTTCGCAGCTTCACAGAATTGCAATAGAATCACAGAACAGAAAGAAATCCATTAGGCCAACAATTGCCCTGGCAGCACAGCATTGTTCCTTACAGCACAACTTTTCTCAAGGGTGCTGTGAGGATTAATTCATTACAGCTTGTGTCATGCTTTGAAAGTACTCAGTCTACAAAAGAACTAGGAATTATTAGAAAAAGGACAATCCAACCCTAGCGACCCCATCTTTATCTTCCCTTGGCCTTGTTTAGAGAAGCAATTTCAGCTAACAAAAGCAAAAAATTTCAAAACCAAACTCGATACAACAAATGTGAAAGTGTCATGATAAGGATGCAGTCACACTGGGCAAGATCTCCAAACAGGTTATTAGCTTCTATTTCTTACCTAATATTGACTAATGCATGGGTCACCTTGCTTGCAGGCTCCTTCCACTGACCAGCATTGGTAGAAAGCCTTAGAACTGAAAGAAAAAACAAAAGACGACAGTTAACGGTGCTAGCACTGAATGGGCAATGCAACATTTTTTTAATTCTAAATGTCAAAAATACTTTGTTGAGATGGCAGACTCGTGAAAAAACAAACAGCCAAAATAACCCGCGGCTGTCGAACATGAAGTAATATGGAAAAGGTATGCAGGACAAAATGAACGGGAGAAAGGAAGCAGACCGGAGAAAAGAGAAAGGAAACAAAAGAAAACCAGCTCCTCTTAATTTCACCATTCTTCATTAAAGTTGGTTTCTATCAGAATTAGGAGCAGAGGCCCAGTCTATGCCATCTGCTATTCCTCCCATTATTTCTCTCCTCCAGCTCCTCCTACTCGCACAAGGTTCCACCTCAACTAGACTACAGCTTATGATTTACATCCAATCCAACAGTGATTGACTTTCTACCTTCTCCTTTATCTGGAACTGCGAGAGAGTACACATCAGTTTAGAGAAGAATGCTCCATTTAGCATCCAGTATGTCACTCTTGCACAGATGGTCTCTGACAGACTAGGGAATGGTTCTGAAAACATTCTGCAACAGGAATAATTTCTAGTGAACCTAAATCTTTGCTGCAAGCATCTCCAGAACATTTATTTAGGTCAGAATCTGTAATGCTTCTAGAGTGCAGTAACCTGTGCAGCTTTTGCTAACTATCAAAAGAGTAACAGAGTCCAGAGCAAATAATTGGGTTTTCTTCCACATTGCCTGAACAGAAGGGAATCTTTTATGAATCAGTATATCCAGGGGCTTCTGGGGTTACATCTTAGAATAAAGGTTTGCCTCACACTTACAGACAGAGGAAAAGAAATTCATCCCAATTTAGGATCATCTAGAAACACTGATGCTACAAGTGAACCTGTAGACACAGTGGCTGAAAACTCAGACCTATTATTACACAAAAGAAGTTTTCAGTTCTGCAAATCTGCACGAGCTCAGATTTAGGACCAGAAAACAAATATCAAAATTCTCTCCCTCAAAGTAGAGGGCTTCATTCACATCCATCAACAGTAGAACTAATGGATAAAGTAACTTTCCTTTTTTTCCTAACAGATGTCCCAGGACAAAGATGGAAGAGCAACCGTAGCTTAAAGGATATGCTCGGACAAAGCCAAAGAAGCTATCGGGACATCTGTCAAAACTGGCTGGTATCAAGACAGCGATTCCTCCTCTCTTTCTAGTGTTCCCATTATTTGGCATTTGCAGAAGGGGGAAAAGAGTCAGCTCTGAAGGTGTCTTACTTTAATACCTCAAATACTGTAATGAATTCAGAGAGGGTTTCCATTCAGTCATCTACACTATTAAGTCAAAGGATTTGCTGTATGTAGCAGGATGGAAAATGAATTCATCTGATAAATGAATTGTTTCAACCAGTCAAATGTGCCTGCTGCAGTCCAATTGAGCAAGTATTTCAGCGTCTTATTCTTCCATTCCAGTTTCCTTCAGCTTTCACAAGGGAGGGGTTTGAAAAATTGCTGACTAGTGAAAGTACCTCATCTTACTAGCTGGAATTCTTGGGAATAGGGAATGGGTTAGCAAAAAATCTCACCTGCTCTGCAGACAAAATAAGCCTCCTGATTCTTTGCACAAAACATGAAAACTGCAGAAAATTTATACTAGAGAAGTGTCCATTTTCTGCTTGTAACTGGTGGGAGTATTTGGCTCCTTTTATTTTGGTGAAGACAATTCTTCCCTATGTCAGCAGAGTTCTGTGACCAGCTGCCTCCTCCCCCCACCCTTTAAATCCCTTTACTGCTTAAATCACTGCTGTTGTTCATGGGGTGATCATGCTGAGAAGGGAGCAGCGGGGCTGGGGAGGAAATGTCCCTCTGGAACAAAGCAAACAAAGAACATAGATACATTATTCTCTTCACAGCTCCAAGCATGCAGGCACTGCACCAGCCCTGCTGCAGCCACCCTCCGTGTGTACCCTGCCTGATTGTGCCTCCCTGCGTTCTTTGCTTCTTTGTTCCTCTTCCTCCTGCTGGGTTTCACTTGGTGGCATTCCAGCACGCTTCTTCCTTTGAAGCATGGCAGCCTCTTCATGTTTCGCCAGCAGGCACATTCTTCAGTCCAGTGATTTGCTCGTCATCGCAAGCAGGTTTGTGGGGGCTGTTCTCTTAGTTTGTTTTAGCAATAAGCGCACTAAGTGTGATTTGTCTAGCACAGCCAGGTTCTTGTTATAAATTTCTCAAATTCTTTTCCAAATTCTTGCTCTTGATGCATGCTTCCTGGTGCCGACTGGTTGTGTAGCTTGTGCTTGCCCTCTCATTTGAGGCTGCCAAATGTGACAGATGCAAACTACAAATTGACTGAACTACACGAAGATACATGAAATATAAACTCCCACATAACTAGTTGCACCATTAAATCTGTATTTCCAGTCACAGTCAGTGGCTGCTAGGGAGGTAACACATCTCTGCTGAAAAGTCTGGTTTCAGACTGAACAAAACGTATCCCTTTAACAAGCTTATCCCTATCTCAATTCTTAAGTTACCTAGCATACTGAAACAAAACATGTCCATTCACTAAGACCATCAGCAGACAGACAGAAAAGACAAGACACAGGAACAGAACTTGCACGCACACCCAAACCATCTGTCTACAGCCTTCCTGACCAGCCAGGAGCACTCACCCATAGAATAAAGGTTGTCAAAATTCTGATGCATCCGAATGATTTCATAATACAGCTCATCATAGCTGCTGGGAGTGGGGAGAAAGGTGTCTCCGTAAGTGATGAACATGTTGAATAAGTTCACGACCTACACAGAAGTGAAACCAAGTTACAACAGATATATTACATGAAGCCTAATAGACAGAAATAAACAATATAAACAACAATAAAACAAAACAATATAAATAAATTAGCTTTCGATTCCATTATGCATTATATTACTTCATGACTTCATCTATTTCATCAGTGCAAAAGAGACAAGAAACTTCAGTACTGCCATAACTGGGGCCTGGAAAAGGAAGCGTGTACATAGGGTTCTAAAGTTTCCTAAAGTTCAATTAAGATGAATTAAGTTGCTTAAAGTAGAGAATTTACTTTTTCTATACTCACCATAAGAGCCAGGGTGAAGATGTTGTGTTTAGCCAGCAAAACAGTCTCATTAGACATGAGGAACTTCAACAAGTTGATCAAAGCTAAGAGAGAAGGAAAAGATATATATATATGTTTTAATATATGCATACTAAAGTTAAAAGCAAAGGCATTCTCAAAAAGTCACTTAGCAAATGACAGTTAGATGACTTAACAAATGACAGTTATTTTCACATCCCAAGTTTATTTTTCCTCACTGACTTCCCAAACCTGCTCAGGGTCAAGGTGAGCTACTTGTTAACTTAGTGAGTTCACCAGGGATTTTTCTACCTTCCAGATCCTCAAGTGAGGGCTGGAAACCTCCTCTGTCTCTTTTCCGCTTCATACATCGGCAGCACGATGCACACAGAGTCAGCCCCAAACTGTCACTCCTGTTGCTACATGAAGCTGAAACAAGACACAACAGAGGACGGCACTGCTTTGCTGCTCCCTTATCTGAGTGCCTCTTCACGCGTCTTAATTGTGTCAGTTATCTAGGGCTGTGCAGCAAAGACAACAGATCTGGTTCAGGCTTGTCTTAAAGCAAAACAAAGGCTCATAGCACCCATGATGGGACAGTGATCATGGCAATTAACAAAAGGGTTGGCTAAAAGAGCTTTAATCACACAAACTTTACAAACAATTGTGTTCTGTACACTTGGAAGACGGAAATTTCTTAGTGTTGTTGCCTGCAAAAATTTTAAAGAGAAAGTTATTTTCTTCCGTGTGATGTCTGCCTAAAAGAAATTCTTAATGTACTCTCTGCTCTGAAACCAGTGGGTTTAATGACTTAAGACTTCTGAATTAGGTGGCCTGCAAAGTCAAGCTGAAAAGCTATAAAGGCATTTTTAAAAGGTTCTTAATTACCTACTAATTGGTAACAGCATCTAAGAGGTAATGCCAGGCAGGCTTTTAATTCTTACAGGCACAACTTCACTTTGTTAAATCTACTCTTTCTCCCCTGCCCCAGCTTGTGGCAGCACCTGCATGAAACACGTCGCTGCTCACATGCCCAGGCAGTCAAGAACCAACATCAAAATAGGAGATAACAGCCCTGCAGCCCGGGATCAAAGTCACATAAACAGCTATTGCCCACTGCCAAAGAGCAGATTTGAGACATGTCATTTGAGAAGGGAAAAACCTAGCCACGGTTTTAAAAAAAAAAACTTAAATACAATCTCAAATTCCTAAGCAGTATAAGGATATTTGGTTGCAGTCACCTCCAAATGCTGCCACTATCCATGTTACACACTACACAGTAACCAGTGAGAAAAGCAACTGCAGTTTGGGAGGATGCTGCAGATTGGATAGAGCACAGGGAACAGGAACCCAATAAGCACAAAATTATGGTCTCCCCGACCTCAAAATCCCAGAGTATTCAGAAAAAGCAAAATGAAAAATCTATGGCAAAGAAATGGATCTCAAGAGATTGGCAAAGACTGGAATTAAACACATTAAAGACCCTGAATACAGTCCTGAAATCACTGCCTTCCAATGCCAGAAGTTCTCCAGTATCAAAATTTTACTTATGTCCCCCAAAAAGGAAGCTCACGGGCCTAATGAGGCTGTTTATTCACTACCGAGGGAG
>NW_010589852.1:271138-290376 GCF_000705375.1 Tinamus guttatus
GTTTTCTGCAAACTCCAGAGGCGCAGGCCATTCCCCCTTACAAGATGCTCCAAGATTAAGAGCCCCCTTCACTAAGCAGAAATACCGATCTGTTCTCAGCCCAGCCGCAGAAGCCCCGAGGCCGTTGACAACACCTTATCCTTGGACGCAAACACCCGGGACCACAAGCGGAGGCCGGACTAACCCAGCTCTGCAAATACTCCTGTCAGATATTTTTCTGCAAAACAGCCATTTGAAAACAAAGAAGTAGCAGGTACAGATGGGCTCTCCGCTGGAGCAGAGATGCAGCTAAGCCCAGGTTTCCAAGGTAACCAAGTCTCCACAGCAAAAGCCGCGGCCTCCCGCAGTCTCTGCTTTGCGCTGAAGGCAGCTGCCCGCGTCCCTGTCACAGCTGCTTATTGGCCATTTTTCTTTTTAATAGTTATGAGCATGTTTTACCTCCTGCCCAGCCAGAACAGGTCATATAGTCACGTCTTCTGACCGAACTTTGTCGTTCCGCTGTTAGCAGTTGGGCTTTCTGGAAGCAGAGGGATTTACTGTAAGTAGTGGCAGGAAGCCTTGAATTTTCATATCGCCCCCTCTCACTTTTATACCAGAAAGGCCTTTGGCAGGGGGCAGCGATGGAGTCTGGAGAGAAGTCCTTGAACAACCAGACACAGTGAACAAGAAAGCTCATGGTGGAGAGAGGTTTTTGAAGAAATATAAACTTTCAATATTCATTCACTGAGAGAGCAAATGCCCTATAGTTGTCTACTAGCGTGTTGATCAGATATCCCCCTAAAGCACACACATGGCTCTATTTTTATGGCAACACTTGGAAAAACCTAACCAATCCTCCAGTCCACCCTGGCAACAGCTCCTGTGTCTATTCCATTTGCAGCAATGAATTTGATGATGTTTAATTTTCCTGTTTCGGTTAGAAAAAAAAAGATATTACTGCTGCTTGAAATCAGTCTTTGTACCCAAATTGCGCTACGTAACAGCCCACTCGCAGTCAATCTGTGCTGCTGCTCCCCAAGATCTAGAGGCAAGGGACACTCCGCAGGGAAGAGGAGCTCTGGGCTGGCCTCAGAGCTAACGGGAAGAACAAATGGCCAAATTTGCAGCCGCTGCGTGTACTACACAGATAAATTCACCTGTCACCTGGGAACTGTGCATTTTTAAGACAGTTGCAGTCACCCTAGTCAGGGGCAACACTCCATCAACGTGCAGAGAGCCAGCAAGCTTTTCTTACACCACCGCTTTTGCATCAGTCCATCCGTACAAGCGACACAAAGAAAGGAGCAGGAACACTGCAGAGTTCGAGTCCTTAAAGCTGGGACTGTGTGTGCCTCAAGTCTGCTTGCAAAGGAAAGCTGCATGGAAAGCGAGCAGTGGCCAGGACTTTTCAGGATTAACAATTTTTAAATCCTGCTGCTCTTCAGTGCCATTGCACACACAAGAAACTCTCAGAGCAAAGGTTCAAGTAGCTGAACATCATCCATTCCTGAGCACCAACGAGGCAATATTACTACTCCCAAGCAATCTGAAACCAAGCCAGATGTGTCACGTTTTCCCTGCTGCAATAAACTGTTCTTCTCTCATATCCCATCTGCAGGTTGCCCTTTCCCACACAAGTCAGGAAATTTACCCATTTCTGCTCCCAGCAGAGCCACGACTCGATTTCTCAGCTGCACAGACGGACAGAACTGCGGTCCCTGCTTGGGCTCAGCCATGTAATCCACATTTGTCCTTCAGGATTTAAATGATGCACAGTGTGGACAGAGATTTATTTCAACACACACTGGAAAATAGCACCATTTTTCCAAAGTTCTGGCATCTTTCTACCCTAAAGATACCAGTCTTCCCTATTTCTTACCAGAATACAATACACCCACTATACAATTTGAAAACACCCATAATTTCACAGCACAGTAGCATCACTAGAGTTCTCTAGCAACAAAAGCTAGAGGGTGTAACTAAACCAGCAGCAATCAGTATTTGCATGCAAGCTCTTCATTTTGTGTCCTGAGCTGAGCACGCCTGCTATGCTTCCCAAAACAAGCAGAGAAGGCATCCTTGAAGGCCTACAGTTACACACACACACACACACACACAAAACCCCTAAAGCTTGTAGAGAGGACACTTAAAAGAGCATGAAGCCATATGATTGGCTGTATGGAAAAGTGGTATAAGTGTTTG
Source organism: Tinamus guttatus (assembly GCF_000705375.1). The sequence goes on from NW_010589852.1 coordinate 273,320, forward strand.
GATCGGTTTTCGGGCAATTTTTTCTCCCAAGGATTACCATGGCCAAAGGATGAAAATGGGATCACCAGCTTTTACAGATACCTTCCCCCTACCCTTTATTTTTATTTATTTATTTTTTAACCACAATGACTGCATTTGAAGAAGTTCTTAGCTCTCCTGCCGTGCAGCTGCTTTTGAGGACTGACATTTTCCCTTATCACTCTTGCAACCAGTCTTGCTACTAAGGAGCAGAAATACTCCTGCTCGAGCATTTGCCACCTTCTGCAGGCCAATCCTTTAAGGAGGCTGTGAGCAGCCAGCTGTTCCTCCTCACTTGCACTGGGAAGGAAGCAATTCCCATTTCTGGATTGAGGCCCTACATCTCCTCCCTCCCCTATTCTTCCTCCCAAAAAAAGCAGACCTACCCTCCCTGTAAGCCTTGTTTCAAGAATAAGCAAACTTGGCCTCAGCACAGTTAGGATTCACACCACGGTTTTGTTCTATTTATCGACTCAGCGTTCATCGTTTGGATCACTGATGCACAAGGCGCAGGGGGGCAGAAAAGAGAAAAGAAGGAGAAATAGTGCAGTCCCTTGGGCAAATCACAGTGTAGCACAGACTCTGCCAAGAGCATTAAAGGCTCTGATGTGCTACTGTATAACAGAGCAGAAAAGAACAGCCCTGAGACACACATCGCTGACATCCTGGATGGCATGAGCACAGTCTGGAGGCCTTTATCACTTCTGCTGTGCTCACAGGTCAAAAATCTTCTAACAGAGCATATAATGGCCCTCAAAGGAGCAAGCGGGGAAAAAAATGCTTAGGGCTTCCCAGAAGTTGCAATGTCAATTAATAGGAATCCTGTGTGCTACTAATATATCCTTAAATCTTCTAGCCAGATCTCTTGAAGGTCTGGAGGCACTCTGGGAGGAGCACTAATTTCCCCATTCCCTCCAGAAGGTACCATACTGCTAACAGTCTCCAGCACTAAGTATACCAGGGCCTTGTCCTGCTTCTCTCAGGGTTTCAACTCACCTCCTTAGGACAATTCCCACCCACACAGCACTACAGGGCAGCTGGGCAAAACCTCCTCATTGCAGGGAACTCCTCTACCTTCGGGATCCTCAGCAGCACAGCAACCACCCCGGCCATCTTATAGCGAGCCCACTCACACATGCAAATCCTCAAGAGGGAGGATGGCAAGGTCCGTACCACTAACAGCAGCAAGTGTGCCAGAGCGGGCAGGGAATAGTGCACTGCTTTGAACGCAATGCAGCTGAGGAAAAACTTATTTAAATTCCTTAGGAAGCAGGACTTTAGTCTTCCTGCCCTCCAGGATAACAGAGAGAACCAGCATTGCTCTGTCTCAAAGCATCAGTAGTTGAGCTGGCTTCAGGCTTCAGCAACAGAGCAGTCCATCATTGCGCGCAGCTTTCTGAAGACACGCAGCCCTGTGCCTACCTTTCCTTGTCCTGGAAGGGACAGAGAGCAGGTTTTGGTAAGCGTGCATTGCCCAGGCAGCTGGTCACCACTTCTGAGCACAGTCAGGACTCCCTGCATCCAAGCAGCTCAATGACAGCGAGCTAACAGCACTAACTGAAATTGCAAGGTAGATAGAAATGCCAATAGCTCATGCTTCTTGATGGCATTCCAGCAAGCAGCAAAAGAGAAGCCAGGCTTTCCAACTTAGGCTAAAGCTCAGGTGAACATTATATAAAAAAGCCCCATACACAGCCACAAGCTTCATTTCTCTTAAGAGGCAAGGGAAGTACTGAGCTACTCTGCTCTGCCTGACAGCACAGGCTCATACTGTTACTTAAATGGTAGCCTTGGGAGTTAAGGTTGCATGTTTTTCCATGAGGTCTTAGAAACCATAGCCAATTTGGAAGGGAAAAGAATAAGAGAAAGCACAGAAACACGGTGTGATAACATGGAAAGACAGCAGGACAAAAGAACTGCAAGTGTCACCCCTTGGGAACAAGTGCATGGGGATAAATCACTGCATTCTGAAAGCTTCAACCCTCCCTGTGCAGCTAAAGAAAAGACTGAACAGCTCCCGTGTGATACACCTCCAGCTACCAAAGGGGCTGCTCACACCAGAGGTTATCATAGTGCCTCCACTGGGTCACCGTGATCTAAAAGGCATTAAGCATTCACTATCAATTTCTTCAGCGTTAACTGGTATTATTTGGAAGTAATTTGAAGGACTGAGCAACATATCCAGATGAGATCTGCCAGGCTGAGGCAAGATGACCACAAGATTATTAGATTTTATCCAGTTAAATGACTAAACTCCATTTGTCCTCAACAAAGCAAAGATCTGCTAATGAAAATTTTCCCTTCCTGAACTAACCAAGTGACCAACAGCCACAAATCTGATATTAACTTTTCTCAGTTGGCAAGTAGGACCAAACCCTTTACCATCAGTATTAAAATTATTAGTACACTATGGAGCACATGAGAATTAGATACAGAAGGTACTTCCTAAATATGCACCATATCGGGAATTTAGAATATTCTCTTTTGCAAAAAAGCTAATCACTTTTAGGTTTCTTACGTTGTCTTCTTTAGGAGAATTGTACCAGGATACTTCAAGCATCTTTGTGTTCTTACAGGAAAACTTTTGTCACAGTTGAAACAGGCAGTATGGAAAGAGTAACACAAAATTGCCCAACCAGTAGAGAAGGGCAGCAGACAGCCAATTATTATTATTTCCTAATGTAAATAATACACACACATTTCACTGAGTTACACGGACACCTGTAGTTTTCCTTCCAAATTTTGTGTATTTTTTGCTTTTAAATGAGCGTTCTGTAAGACGGTATCATTCCTTTTGGCAACACCATGGGCTACAGGAACTACAAATTAAATGAATAAATGGATATTGACCCACAGCATACACCATAAACCTTTACATAAGATTCACTTTATTGCCTCAGGAGCCCATGAATTTTATACCTCACTGGTATTTTGATTTCCCTGAATTCCTAAACTCACAGAAACAGCTCACAGGGCTAAATAATAGTTGCACTATTAGTTACTAGTATCAGTTTGTGCAGCATAATACCACATGTCCAACCAAGCACCAGAATTCCTATGAGGAAAGAAAATCTATATCCCCAGCGGCTGCCTGCTCCCACTATCTATTCCATAGCATGTAACACTTGCATCCTTTAGCTTGTGCAAACAGCTGTGGGCTTCATGGTACATTTCAGCACTACTCTGGTTTGCTGCGGTGTTTATGTTAATATCCTCCTCCCCAAGACAACAAGTGCTTATGGACCTTGTGGGCTTCCTACTAAACAGCTCGTTATTATATCTCTTCTTTCAATTTCAGAGATAAGGAACAGAGATTAAACTTCCTGGTCTCCTACCTACACGCAGGCATGAGGTGAGATGCCACAGATTAGTCAAGGACATTGTGTAAAATGGAAGTTGATTACAGTTCTGAAACAGACTTAGTGAGGCACTTAGAAACAAATATACCTTCCAGAACTTCAGCATCCCCATTTTGGAAAATGGAAAATGAGCCAATTCACCAAAATGCTCAAGGGCTCACCAAGTAACACTTTTAATCACATTGATACTAGTAATATCAAACAATAGCGGAGAAGAAATAGCATTCAGCTCACAAGGTCATTTTTACAAACCTACAAATGCACAAGCTCAGGTGCTCTGTCACCTAAAGCTCTGCAGAAAGTGCCAGATCTGCCCTCAGGAGCTATTTGGGGAAAGCAGCCCATCAATCAAGAACACCAGCAGGGCCGAGCGCAGGGCCACAGAACTGCTGCACTCACACACACCCCAGGGCCAGTGGCAGCTAACACTGCTCCTGCAAGCCCACTAAGCACGGCTTGGAAAACTCACCCGGGACCTGGGAAACTCTGTCTACATCCTTCTTAGCAAAGGAAGGAAGCATGAACATGGCTGAAATGGGCAATACATCATTCTGAGGAGAGAACAGCCTTCCCTCTTTCAAACATACAGTAAATTAAGCAACACTGAAGGCAAATACCCAGGATAGATGCATCACGCAAGACACCAGTGCTGATTTCTGTGCAAGCCTCGCACACTTCCACACCAAAGCAAGGCCCCAGGAAGAGATATTCACAGGGGAGAATGGGAGAGGGATGCAACTCCTCCGAGAGGGTTAAAAATGCTGAACTGTTCCCTCCCCACATCACTCACCCACTGAACTGTCATTTTCTGCTGCTCTGTCACTGGGCACTGCAGAGATAACCCATCCTTCCCATTCCCAGCCTCGCTCCTCAAGGAGGTGACAGTGTTCTGGAGAAGCCAGCACCATCTTACACTCATGAACCACTGGGACCCCGCGCCTCCAGTCTCTGACATACGGCATGTGCCTAGCAGCTCTCAGTTGTGGGGAGATTCTGATGTGCAACTCAAAGGCTGGGCCAACTCACTACCAACAGGCACACAAAAAATCAGAACACAAGCACTAGATAAAATCTGCATTAATCAGAGTACGTCGAGTTAAAGGCGCTAAGACTCCAGCATTAGTTCTCTTTATAGTTCACAGGCAGCTGAATTAAATCAGAAAACATTTTTGCTGGGAGGTATTTGAAAGATCAAATCTCACTGATAATTTGTTTTCTTTTTCTGCACAAAAACGGTACACTTGAAAGTGGAGCCACTTCCTATAGAGACAGATTTTCTTTGTACTGACCAACACACTAAAGCACTTCATACCCAACACACAAACTCCTGTTCCTTGTACTCTATCTCTGCACATGATCTCTATTCTTTTATTTTAGAAGGTACTGTGTTGAAGAAGCCCTTCTCTCATGCTTCCAACATCTTTCATAGCCTAAAATCATTTCTTTGGTACTATATTCTTAAACTCCTAATTGCAGAGAAATTACCAGAGCAATCTCAACTATACCATCAGCTGGAGAGGCCATCTGTTAAATTACTGCTTCCTCTGAACTCTTTTAATACTCCATCAGCATTCAGAAGGGTGTTGTTGGATCTTGGGTCCCAGTAGTAATTTTAAAACTACATAAGAAATTCTGCAAAAGGGCAGATTTTAGTTTTTTTTTATTTCCTTTCCTAAAAATCTCCAAGTCATTTGCTAGATGTCCAGCCTTTTGGACTCTCAGGGCACCTAGTGCTCTGCCAGTGGCAGCAAATTAGGCTGTCTGGTTCATAGTATTTTAATTCTGTCTTCCCAAGAGCTGCAGGAAGACCAGCTTCTATTGCTAGATGGCTGCTGGAAAATGTGACAGTGACAGCAAGGTCAGAGATGAACGGGTGATGCAGCATTAACTGATTTCGAAATCTGTTCAGGAACATAAATCAGAGGGCTAACTGGAGAGCAAGAAATGCCATAAGTAACATACTATTTGTAATTAATATTTTGGCCACAGAGATACCAAAGCTAAGTACGAGAGAATAATGATACCATCTTAAACCAGCACTGTGTAAGAGCAAGTGTGTTGTAAAGACAGACTGTTTTTTAAAACAAAATCTTGTTTCTTTTTTTTAATATATTGCGCAGAAGAACCTTCCACGTCTTCAGATTTCGAAAGTATTATCCTCATGTTACAAACTCAGAAACTGTCAAAAGAGCAGAGGAGTCAATTTGGTCCAGTACCATTGTAAACATCCGCTTTGATATCCAAGTGGGAAAATAAATATTTAAAATGCAGAAGAATTGACTTGGTGGTGCTACACATTTGAAGTACTTTATTTTAACAGCATTCAGTATCTATCAAAGTAACTAGGGTACAAGATATGAAATTGTACCTTTACCTTACCATAATTTGAAAACTAATTTTCAGCACTGTATAAAGGCAAAGCTCATTTTTTTAATCCTTCTTTGCATTCAATTGCCCTAATAAATAGCTATTTCATCATTATTAAATATACTTATGATTTTTAAGTGATTTATTCTTGCTTTTATAAGCCTACATTAGAATTGCTTTTCTACTTCTTTAAACGTGGCTTTCCCTTAAAGCAAACCATAGCAACTGCAAAGAAGTTACCTGCACCCCCTAAGATCAGAGCAAATTGCTGAAGCATTACTAATTTTGAGGTGGGAGGAGTTGAAGAAATTAGGGCTTTTATATAAAAAGCTTAAATGACTCACAAAAACTCTTTTGGCATAGCTTATACATGTCTGACAACAACAACATATATAGCATTTCCCATCATCCAAGTGCTGCACAAACTAGTTGTTCAATTGTTCAAACCCAAACCTTACGCCCAGGACAAGGTATTTTCAGGTAGGTCAGGGAACAGAACACATTTGTGACAACAGGGAACTGGATGCTACAAAGCAGTGGCCTCATCAGGTCTGCTAAACTACTTGACACTTTGCCTTCAATAATCCGTTTTTTTTTTTTTTTTTTTTCTTCTTCCCCTCGCAAGTAACAGCTACCTGGTGTAACAGCCCATGAGATCTTCAAAATAGCCAAAAAATGTCTGCAAGTGGTTAGGTAAACACAGTCACATCCATTTATGGCTTTTGAGCTAAGCCAAATTGCCAGACCCATCACCAGTAATAGTACAGTGCCACACATACACAGACGTACACAAAAATTATCCAGAAATCGAAGGATGGAGCCACATACCACGTTCAAATGGACTGAAGGGCTCTGTTAAACAGGCATCAACACCAGAAGGCATCTTCTGCATGTGAGTCTTACCCATTTATCACAGTAGTATTTGCTTGGTAATCATTTCCATAAGCTGATCAAATTCCACCTTATAGTTGCTTTATTATTCTCCAGTGCTCTATTTAATACATTCCAGGTTCTCACTCCTCCAACGATCAGAAATATATTTTCAGACTACCTCTAGTTAGAGCCGGCTTATACGCACTTCTTGCCGTATACAGAGCTTCATCTTTGTAACTAATGCTATAAAAAGAAAGTGCTTTTTTTTTTTGCACTGCTGCTGGCCTTCTGCCCTGAAGACAAAGCACTCCCAAAGGAAGAGCATCTATCCATCAGATAACACAGTGGCTTTCCCTAATTAGGGTGCAGCTAACATTAGCCGTTCAGCAAGTGAACAGAAGGCTCCATATATATTGCTGCTGCTGCTTCCACCTACCACCTGCATTTCTGCTTCTCTGCACCCCGTCCCCACTGCCTCCTCACCCCACAACATTTCCTTTGTCAAATTCTCCCACTCAACTTTTTGCCTGAAATAGCCTTTCTCCCCTTACATGCCAGGTACAATCCCCTCCCTTCCTTTCAACACTCTCTCACACCATTTCCCTTCATCTGCTTTGTTCCACTCAGCTCTGCTTGGGGGCCTCCATTGCTATTAGCTATGCTGCACAAGGAAGATTTTGCCTCAGTCATCACACACACTGTCACTCAAGAAGACAAGTGTGGGCTTGAAGACCTTCTGCAAAGCACACCTGACAGGGCACAGAGATCTCGGGCCTCACAGTGAATAGCAGTTCCCTTTTAGCTCTTCACCAGGCAGTGACAACTAATCCTTCAATCCATACAAGAACCCAAGGGGGAAATATGTTCACAATGACCCATAAAGGGTAGAAATAGGTGCAGACATCCCCATATTCAGGTTTGGCGCTGTCTGCCAGAAACATAGCCATGCTTCCGTATCCAAGACAGCAAAATTGTGTGGAATCAAAGAGCACCTTTGCCCAGGGATGTGGAAACACTGTGCACCCAGAGACAGGCTGCTTTCAGACTGGCGCTTGCAGCGTTCTGGAAAGGTGCACCTGGAGCAGCCAGGATGTGCCCTTTTACACCTGTAGCCCATGTTATTCAATACAAGACCTTTCCAGCCTGAATGAACGAGCCTGGCAGCTGCTGAAGAGTCTCTGTTCACCCAACATCCTACTGGAAGAAAAAGAGTCAGTCGTACCGTAACTTTCTTCTGCCTAAGAGGATCTCCCTAAACAAGGCAACACTTACAGCAAGTGTGCAGCTCTTCAGCTCCATCAGGTGTGCAGATGTTCCTGGTCCTCTGCAGGAACTCCACCAACCTGTGCGCTTTTTACTTCACAGCTTTGCTTTCAGAGCACGCACAGTACTTAACACTTCTAAGGCACTTTACATTTCCTGAGCACTATACAAACACCAGCTAATTAGAGACACTAACTAGCAGATCCTAGGAAACTAAATGTCAGTGGGCAGGGAGAATTCCACCCCCCCCCTCCCCTCACCCCATTTAAAAAAAAGTAAAGTTAAGGATTGAAAGATGTCTAAGAATATGCTCTGTGAACTATGGAATAAGGATCTTCCAACAGAAAACATTATCTTTGGGAATCCCATATTGCCATTGTGGAGGAAAGCCCCAGCTCACCCTGACCAGATATGAATGCAAGCAGTTCTGCCATAACTGCTGAAAAGGGATCACACAAACTGCCAGCTGCAATTTCTATTCACAACCGACCTCTGCATTGTGCCGCTCTCCTCCGGAGCCGGCGCTACACTGCAGCCGTGCCTCTAGGGGCTCTGCTCTGAAGAAAGCAGCTGAAAAGAATTTGCTAATCTCTTAATTAGGGGCACCCACTTCACCTTCTACAGGAATAATTTAGAGAGCCTGAATGAGCCACATGTCACAAAAGGCAAAAATTTAATAACTGAAACCAACTCAGATTGTTGGTTCATTTCCCTGTACCTACACTCAGCCGTGCAAAACACTGAAGGGAAGTACTTGGTGTTAATTAAGAACAGCTTCAGAAACCACTCATCATAGCCTTTTTCAACAGACATCCTTGCTCTCAAATTTCTGGTGGGAGTTGCTTTACACCAACAAAGTCACTGATTTTAGGTCTTAAGCACAGCTCTAGAAATACAACAGCTAGGGCCATGCTCACTTAAATTTTCATAAACCTTGTTTAAGCCACAACAGCTCAGGGATTAACTGTACTTTCCTAGCTGAACTACTTCACTGCTTGGAAGATTAGAACAAAAGCACGCACCAAACCCATGAAAGATGCCTGTTAGGTCTCATCATCCATTCTGCTCCCTCCTTCCTCAGACCTCCCACACAAGGCCAGTCCCATGAAACTTTTGTGCAATGCCATGGGCATAAGAAATAAATCAAATCCCATCAGAGTTATCTATTCTAGGGATACCAGGGGCGTAAACTGCACCCTGTGCAATTAGTGCAAAGGTCAGAGTTAAACTCTCTTCCTTCCCACTGACATTTTTACAGTGCTCTGCTCAGAAGAGGCTGCACACACCCTTCTGTCTACACCCACCGGCTACAGTAGGAAAGAAGAGTAGGGTCTGCCTCCCTTTACATAAAAGTCTGGTTCTCAGCTATTCTCAAGTGTCTGGGGGAGAAACTCTGTGCCTAGAAAATGTCTCCCTCTCCAGTCAAGAGGGACTCAGGTAGTGAAACAGACAAACAAAGACACATGGATACCATGGTGATCAGGGCCAGACAAGAAAGCAAATTAGCTCCCATTATGATAATGTCCTGGCTTTCCGAAAGAGGCAATTTGCATGGAGCCACTGAAAAGCAAAATAAAGATGATTTAACAGAATTTTTGCTTACTGTTTAACCCTGTAGCAATGGGACAAAAGGTCTGGACCATCAGACTGCCACTCTTTGCATCAGCAGAGATGGTCCAAATATAAAAATGTACCTGACCAGAGCTCCCTCCAGGTGTAATGAAGCCTCACTCTGCATTTCTTCTGGTAGCACAGCAGCTTATGCACAATCTGAATACACCGCCTGGAGAAAAAAAAAAGAGGGGGGAGGAAAGGCCATGGCATTAAGGCTCACCACCAACTTTCCCAGAAATTTCACATCAGACCTGGAAATGTCTACAAAATAAGCACATTTGCCCCTTGCAGGAAACAGACAAATTCAAACCCTAAGAGAAGATGTGGCTCACTGCCTGGAGCTCCCAAAGGGAAGGGATACCCAAAGAACCAGATCCAGAATCAGGTTTGAGAAAGATCAGAGACAGGAGCTGGTATTGCACTTTAAACACACTATGACAGGACAGACTGCAGATGCAAGAGTACTATCCTTGGATTTTTAAGCTTTATTTTATGTTTGATATTTTTCCACACTTTGCTGACCTCATACAAGGACCCCAAGCCTCAATGAAAGGAAGTAGATTCATTTGCAAGTTCAACCTATATGAGATACAACTCTCAGACTTCACAAAATATGGTCACAGAAGAGCTTTTCCATTTCTATTGAGCGGAATGCTCAAGTTTCTGTATTCATCAATAAGGGGGTTTCTCCACAGTTTGGCTGAAGAGCAGGACAAAGGGAGGGGAGAGTGAGTGGAGCCATGAGCTGAGTGGGACAAAAAGAGCCATCTGCAAGGAGATGGGGGCCTTTACAAAGGAGGGAAATAGGGCAATTGCCCCACATTCTTAAGTTACACAGCAAAACTAACTGCAGGATATGTAATTTCATTGAGGAAGGCCTGCAGTTCACCTATCTGGAAGGGGAGAAGGGGATTTCAGACCAGTTTTTCAGGATTCTTAACCAAAGCATTTAAGTATGAGCTCAGAAATGATCAAGCAACACACCTGCAAATTCTGAAATCCCCCAACACACAGCTAATATATTTCTGAAGTCTCCAAATCCTGCAGGCCTTTATGACACCTACTGTTTATACAAAATCCTCTGTGCAAAAACATTTTTCATGAATAACTAAACAGGCAATAGAGCAATTTTCTAACACTAGCTCTCATTGCAGACAAGATAGAAAACATATCCAGGTATGTATTCTGTAGTCCAAACTATGTTAAGTTATTGACATTTAGAAAAACAGAAGGAATTTTTCAAAAAAGAAAAATTCCTTTTTTCAATTTTCTTTTTTCTCAAAAACGCATTACATTACTAATAACAAAGTCTCAGAAAAGATGCTACTAAAATAGAGCACAGACAAAATCAAATAGAAATCAAATTAAAATGTTTGTTCACAAATTACCCAAAATGGAATAAAATGGTTCAAAATAAATCTTTCAAAAACCTTCAGGAATAACATGCACATGGCATTCATTCATCTTAGCAGACCCTTAGATAATCTCAAACACGAGGGAGCAAGGACTGAAACGGCAAACCTTAGAGCAATAAGGTAATAAAAATTTACGGCAGCTGAGCATCACCTTGAGTGCTAGTTTTTCATTCTCAAATTCTACCAAGAAAAAATGTAGCTGGGCTAGCACTGACAGCTGCATTTAGATCAGGGACAGCAAATGTTCTAAGGAGAGAGCTACCATTTCTGATGTAACTGGCATTGGAAGATCTTTAATGAATTTCCAGATACACATTTGCTTGGCATGAGGATCAGAATCGGCCTCTGTGAAAAGCTGTTTAGGGCAGAAAGCAGAAGGAATCTGGAAAATGCTAAAACATTTATTTCAAATTATAATAGACCTGAGTGCAACATATTCTGTAGCTGTACCTTAGCATTGAAAGCTACTGGTTGCATAGTATTCCTCAGGGAAAGCAGTGCATGGAGGAAACAAAACAAACCAAAGAATAGAATAGAATAAAATAAAATAAAATAAAATAAAATAAAATAAAATAAAATAAGCAACCAAACAAACCGCCCCCCAGCCCTTAACAGCCCTGGTGCCCCTCCCTAAGGGGCCTGAGCACCACCACCTTCAGAGATGCAACTGCAACCACAGGGTATTCTTGGGGTTTGTATTGGGGATTCATAATATACACAGCAGTCAAAAGCCACTTTTGGTCAAAGCAACTTGGATTTCTCTTGTAAATATTAAATATGCCCTCCATTGAGCAGCCTCAGATTGTCACTTTTAGATGTATTGCAGAGAGATGACACCCACTGTGCTTGCAATAACCATGTTTGCTATGGGACTGTTTCAGACAGGAATGCAATGAAAAGACTACATAAACATGCCAAAAGGAATGGACATCAATGTCCACTGATGGTTGCTACTGCTCATTATTTTCACTCCCATGAGGATTCTAGACGGGAATTTACCTTCGAGCCCGAGCATTTCACATCTTTCCTGGGAAATTTCAATACATGATGCATCCACAACTAATTCTGTAATTATCATTAAAAATAATTTCTCACAAACTTCCTATTGAACAATATAATCCTTGCAAAAGCACTGCAAAGTCAGACCATGCTGAAAAGTTACTTTAAGGAAAAACAGCCTATAGTTTGTCTCTCTTCTATTAAATATAAGGATGCTTAAGCCTTGAGGGGACTTCAGAACAGTATAAACAGGGAATAGCCAGTGATCTGCCTAAATCCCAGTTTTGCCCTCCATGCTAAAGGAAAACAAAGCATCCCACGGGCCCTGCAGGACACAATGTGTGCTCTGCATGGCCCCATCCTCCTCCTCCTCCCACTTTCCCTGGTGCTAGATTTTACCCTTGCTGCCTACCATCTTGCAGGAAGTCTCTCTCCCATTATCTACTCTGTCTTCCAGGCCTCATGCCAGATGCACCTGGTTTCTGAAATTGGCTTTTCAGTTTTCAGATCAAGACTCAGCTTCTGGAATACCTGAGCATGTATTCTATTTTTTTTTTTCAGAACCAAGTTCTTTGTATTTGATCAAGCAGATTAGGAAGTCAGTCTGGAAGGTAGAAATTCATTTTGCTTTCAATTTTCTGGCACACAGACTGTTTTTAAAGTAGAAAAAAATTGCTGGAAAAGTTCATGAAAAGCCATCCAGCTCCCCACCAGCCACAAAATATTATTTCAGCTGGAAGATTGTTACACAAGCAGAACTCAAAATCAAACTTCAAATGAAATTATGAGTCTGCCCACAGACACTTACACATAGAGATCCATAGGAAATTCTTTCATCATGTGTGTTACAATGAACTCCACCATCAAATCTAAGACAGAAAAGAAAATGATAAAGTGAAGAGCTAGCTACAGTTAAATTCTGGCAGACAACAATGAGGAAATCAACCTAACCTACCAACCAACCAGACAATAGCCCTACTGAGAAGAGAAAAAAATCCTCCTCCCTCTCCCCTCCACCCTTTTATTCCTTAAAAGAATTAGACATCTTCTGGAATTAAAAAAAGAAAAGAATACATATTATACTGGAAGCTGAGAGCATATAATGCAATTTGCCTTAAGTCACTGCTTTCCCATCACTATTAATCAAATTAAGAATACACCACTTATTCTGAAGCTTAGCGTTGCTCTTGTATTTCAAGCCTTGTCAGGAGAGGAGAATTCCATTAAGAAATACATTTTAGAAAGTGATTTCCATCAGAAACCACATACAATTCAAAGGTTTACTTGCAGAGGTTTTTTAGAGAACACCCATTTATCCATAAAATCAGTTTTGAAGGAAGTAAACCCGGACTGATTTTAACACAGTCTAAGCTTCTGCTTAAGCTTTATTCAGAAGGGGAAAAAAAAAAAAAAAAACAGAGAGAGACTGTCACTTTAACGTTTAAGGGATCCCAATGTGAGTATAAGAGGCAAAGAGCACAGAAATAAAATCAAAAGACAAAGTTACTATGGCTTAGCTAGTAAGTGCTAACTGAGTGTGAGTGTGTGCCCTCTGGCCAATGCACCTTCAGCATAAAACACATTAGCTTAACCCATGTTTGTGGTAAGAACTGTAAAATGTGACTTCCTAGGGTCCAAACAACCCTGCAAGTTGGCTCAGTAGGGTCCAAAAACAGATGGCAAAGAATGTAAGAAATCTAGCAATTCTAGATGGATTCTTCCCCTGGCTGTTCTATTCCAGCTTTCAAAATCATCCGCTTGAAAATGCCAGAGTCAGAAACTGCATCTGTACCATCAGACTTAACAGCCATCCAGGGACCCAATCTCCATCCTCTTCTGTACTAATTTATGCTTTTGGCCTCCACAGCAGTGAATTTCACAATTTAATCATAAACTGAGTGAAAAGCTTTCAACTGTGCTTCCACATGCACAGGTGAAACCAACCCCAGCTACTGGCATTACTATTCTTTTTTAGCCAACACCATCCACCTCAAATACCTGTCCTTTCTGTAATCCTGCCCCCATTATAACATCTAGAAAGCGTTTGTGACTAAATTATTACACTCACCTAAAAGTATTATTGTACTAAGTAATGCTCCTCCACGTTGCTATTTATTCAGGCAAAAGGAGGCCCACAGGCTTTTGCAAAGCTTCCTATAAATGTACAAGATTCATCTCTGTAACAGAGTAGGATATAAGGATGGACCACCCACTGCTGGAAACCTCCTCAGGACCTAATCTCCCTCTTTCTAAGGCCATCTGCTCCTTTTCCCATTGCCTAACAAAAGATACTTTGGCAACCCGAGCAAACAGGCACCAACAACACTCACCTAGCACTGCACACACCAGCGGGCGACAGGGCAGGTTCTTGTCTGCTGCCTTCTTCCTGTGTCTCATTGGCTTCAAATAAAGATTAAAAGAAGGCAAAAGTCTGAAGTGACATGCTGCACATTACGGTCTATTTTTCATGCAAATAATACCATCAACACAGTCTTGCCTTTATCTTTTTCTAATTGCACTCTCACCTATATTAATCTTGAAAGCCAAGGCTGGAGCAAAGTGCAGCCACTTTTCAGCATGTGGACAGCTGGGTTTGGGTTACTCTGTGTAACTGGAGGTCACAGCCACATCACAGGACACAGAATCATACAGCAATTCCTCTGATTTGCTCCTGATCCAGCAGCCTGATTTGTATTCTTAATAGCAGATGCAGCATTAAATGTTTTTGGTTTTGATTGCATGAGACCAAAGGCTATCTGAACGGGGAGTTTGCTGCAAAGCATGAAATGTTCATGCTGTTATGTACACTTTAAGATAAGAAGTTTTATTCTGTCTGTGACTTTTTATGATTCCAAACATCACTCTGCTGTGGGTTGAGGTGAAACTTGACAATACCACTAGGGAGAATACCTCAAGTCAGGATAACCGTTCAGATACTTGCAACTATACAACTTCATGAGCCAGGTAAGGACACTTCCTCCATGGATACCCAATGGGAAAAGACTGGAAAAAAAAATACTTTCCTCCTTGAAGGTGAACAAGTCACCCATGAGAATGCATAAGGTGAATCTGAGCAATCAGGGCAATTTGGATGGCCATTAATATATGACACAAGGACTAATGTTTGCTGAAGGTTAGGACAGAACATTCCCTGTTACTGATTTCCTCAGAGACCTCATGTTACGCTGCTCTTCACTAGCTACACTGGCCAGGCCTCTCTCAAGGACCATCATTAGCACAGAAGTCTGAATTAGCCAGCAGGGTTACAAGCTCTTTGTTCTGTGAAGGGGAAGTCATTCAGGGAGTGATCTCAAGATCATTCCCCCAGTATTGCTTTTATCATAGGATTTCCACACAGTCTTAGCAATCTAGGCTAGGTGTCTGTGGCACAGTTTTCAATATACAGGAACTCAAAACCTCAGTGTTCTCATTCTCAAGAGAAAGCAAAGCATCTGTGGAGAAAGACTCACCATCCTATGTAGGTTTACTCGAAAATTCATGTTGTCATCATGCAAAAAAGCATTAGCATATTGATCCTATTGAAAAGCACAAGAAAGGGAGAAGAAGAGAGGATCAGTAAACTGCCCAACACCTTCCACTCGGCTCTTGCGTCCCAAGTGTTTTTGTATAAAACTCTCAATGATAAGTAGTTAAAAGGTTAAAAAGCTACCTGTCCCCTCCTCTGTTTCCTACCTGTACCTCAAGTGGGCAAGGGAAATCAACCCCTCCTGCCCCCAGCTCTACTTTAATTAAAGTCAGCATTACTATTTTTTGTTGTTGTTTTGTGAGCAATTTTCTATTTCTTTTATTTGTTCATCCAAATTGTGGCCTGCACATACCACAGCATCCAGATTTTAACAATTGCTGCATAATACATGAAGTCTCACAGACATCTGTGACAAAGCAAGGAGAAAGGTTTAAATCAGCATTTTGATAAACCCCATCATGCCAGGAGTTACTGCAGCACAGGTAGTAAGTAGGTCAATCAGCCATCTCACCCATCAGGCAAATATCTTTCCAAGAACAGCTCTAAACCAAACTAGTATCTGGGTAATGCACAGCCAGGCCAGGTAAAAAAAAATACATCAACCCTTTAACACCACAGCCAAACCATACCCTTGCTATGTAGAAGCAGCATTTCTTATGCTTCATTATCTACACATCTGCCAGGAGTACTCAGGTTCCAAAAAAACTAGTTATAAATGTTTGAAGCAAAGATGTTTAGCTTTTAGACTGCACTTTGAAAAAACATTACTTCATAATCCTTACATTGGCTATGAACTTCATTGCTTTTTGTCCTTTATTAAGGATCAAAGATTTTTACTTGCAAGAGAGCAGAACATGAACACACACAGGTTTCAGTCACCATTCAGGATATCAGTCAAACCATCGCATGCACTTCCCATGACACATGTGAGGAAGACACATGAGACAGGACCACTTCCAGCCAAGGCTAACGACATAGCCCTGTTATACTGATTTCCCTCTCCATCATCTGATCTGCTGCTCTCTTGCTGGCAGGGACCAACCTGCCAAACGGCTTTATTTCAGACACGTCCTTCTTGGACAGATGGAATATGGCACCGCCCATGATCGCTCAAACAGCACAAAGTTGAAAGCCATTAGCACAATTACACATCTAAAAGCCTATAACATCTGAAGGTCTCTCAACAGCATTTAACTGTTTTCTCTCTCTCAGTCCCCATGAGCTGACTAAATCAAATAAGATCTTCAGTTTTCAAGTTTCAACCCAATTTCTCAGTTTTCAAGTTTCAATCCAATTTTAACAGTATTGCATCAGGCTTATCAGCAAGATGTAATTGCTTCAGGCCCTCATCACTCATTACATTCAGCTCCTCGTCAACAGGAAGCAGGGGACAGGCACGCAGATAGGACCCTGTAGAGAGAGCACCTGCTGAAGTGTCACACAGGAAACCTACCTCTGCTATGCATGTCAGGATAATCAGACACAGCTTGCCACTGTGCAGCCGGTGCTCATCTGCAAAGAAGCAAAAACAAATGAGCAGTGCTGAAGAGTCAAACAGGCGGAGGCCCTTGCTCCCGCAGCTTGGAGATTCTTTCTACTCCTGCCTCTTCCGTGACAGACACTATCTAATCACACACATGGAGCTCTCTCTCTCTCTCTCTC
>NW_010589854.1:0-22686 GCF_000705375.1 Tinamus guttatus
AAAAAAAAAAAAAGCAGACAATAACATTTATTATACACATATGTATGCATTATCTACACATGTACCTAGAATGGCTAAGTATTTGCAGAATGCAGTGTTTCCCAAAGTTCCTTAGGCTAGAATAAGTGTCTCTGGAAGACTTGTCAAATGTTCAAGTTAGCAACTAGTATACATAAAGAACATTTTAAGAGAATGGCACTTTAAGTACACTGATTAATGACTACTATTCTCTCTACACAAACAAGCAAGTTAACAAAGTCAGACTTCTACCCCAAGATACCAAAACATCTACTAGGCACTTCATCACAGATAAGTAAAGGAAAAAGCCAGAATACTTCAGTAGCTGGGATTAAATTGCAATTTAGTAATGGACTTTTTACTAGTTGTCCTTACTCTTCAGAGTTTCTCTAGCTCTACGAGAAATCCATTCGCTTCTGGTGCTATGGTTTATGTTTAGGACACTGCAGTTTAGTGTGCTGACGACAGCAAAATCTCCCTCACTGCAAACTTTGCCATCTCTTTGCTGTGGGATGCAATCTTGAAGGTCTTTTCCAACCTTTATGATTCTGTGATCTTACCATTATTTTACCATTAGTCATTCAGTAGGATAACTTTAAAAAAAAAAAAAAAAAAAAAAACCCTCACGCTTCTAAGATCTGCGCCAGATCCTTTGAAGATTGACACTATCTATTCCCCAACCTGAAGCATTAAAGGTCTTTAGGTACCAAATTTATCAGCATCAGCTTCCCAGATATCTGCAGAATGTCCACAGCAGGATTCAGAGCTTCTAAATTAGACAGTTACCACCCTCTAATGTGCATGTGGTGAGCATAAACATTTAACTTAGATATTCAAATGATAAATGCCTAAAGTTCTATGGTGGAAGCAGCTTGATTATGAGTGTTTTCCCTGAGCTTGGGATAAGATTTCTCCAGGGGTTAATCCTGTCCTCCGAATACAGAGGTTTATAATCTCCATCCCATGGCACACTGCTGCCACTGTATCACCTGCTGAAGGCATAACACAGCCAGTCCCCTCAGCTCATCTGTTACTGTCTGTACATGCACAGACTTCCTCCCTCACATGGTGCTTAAGAAAGGGCACAGAAGATATCAGTTCTGTGAGGACTGCTGGAAGCAATCCAGCAGTGATAGCTGTAAACCCTTAGAGGGCTTTCATCTAACCTGTAGTTTCCTCCTCCTTCAGTAACACTCGTGCATTCAAAACCAAAACCACCCAAATAATTCTAATAGAAAACCCTGTGAGGTATGTAAAGCACATTCTATATCAAGAAAATAAATTAAGATTTTAATCATAAATTTATACTTCAGACGCTTCCTGTGAAGGGAAGGGTCTGTGAAGGGAAGACCACCTCTGGCAATAACATGGGCTGTACTGACTTCATTTGCTAAGGCAAGAAACCAATAGTAGGAAATAAAACTAAAAGTGGCTGGACTACAAGGCCAGAGCAGGCAAAATCTTTAGCCAAAAAGGGTACAGATACAGTGACATGCACGATGAGAAAGCATCTTTACCCTTTCAAGCATCATTAATTCCCCAGATTTCTTCAGCAGCTCAAAGCTTGAAATAACAGTGCAGTTCACAAGCTGTGTTGCGCTCAATTACATATACATGAGAGATTATTATTTGTATAAAATACTTATATCAAATATAAAATCATATGTTTTAATTGATCCTCTTGGCTTACTACCTGGGAGTTGAGCTACAGCAGTCTACCAGCCTGAACCACACTCACCTCATGTCTTTTCCAGCACTGTAAATATTGTTGAACAGGGTGTTCAGGATCACCCAACTAAAGACTGTTGCTAAAAAACAGTCTTGATCTTTTTCCACGAAAAGAATTAAAGAAAAGGAGATTTATGAGCAAGCAATTGTCTGGTTTGGTCTCTGTTACAACATGCCACAGAATATTAAGCTCTGCAACATGACTAAACATGTTTTATTACTCTTTTGGCAGCCCATACATAATGGACTGTATAGCAATTTAAAAAGTTTTATTTTTGCCATAAAAGGTCATTTGACTTTCTCTTTTTTGTAATACGGATTTTATTTAACAAACTTTACATTAGTAAAAAAACTACTAAAGACACCTCTCTATTCAAGGATTACTATTCAGAGGAGGTTCATTGGGTTCTGTTGGTTTTAGCGTCTGCTCTAAGTTGCAGACAGCTTCAAAAGTAGCTACTGAGGTAACACACTGCTTCATAGAATCATTCTATGATTTACAAAGGAAATTGGATGCTTAATGCATTCTGCAATGCAGCAGCAGTAGACTGGTAGTATTTGCATAAAACAGCCCACCACAATAGCAAGTGCCAATCCTATCCAAAAAAAGGTCCTTTGACTTCTGTCACCTCCATGTGGGCTCATTACCCAATCTGGATATTACCCTGGAGCTCAGCAAAGTCCACATTACCAAAGGCCACAGTTGGGAAGGTTCGTTACCTCATCTGTGCCTAGAAAAGCCGAATACATGGAAAGAAAATCAATGCATAGACTGCTTGTGGAGAACAGACTGGCTAGAAAGGATTGATCATAGCCTCAGAGACCTGCATTCCCTTCTGCATTTTGCTACAGCTGCTGGGAGAAGGCAACAGAAACCAACTCTGGGAAAACCTACCTGATGGCAGCTTTTTAACCAGTACTTGCTGGCAGTTACTTCAACTCCCTTTGGAGGAGAAGGTGGCTGTTATCACCACTGTACTGATTGGACTGTGCATAGTAAAACACAGTTGTGAAAGTTTGGCTTGTCAAGTGGATTTTAAATGGTTTGATCACTCTGTTTTATAGGATCAGAGTCTTGGAACTCACTCATTTCTCAAAGTTACCACATTTTGGTAGCCACACAGATCATTTTTTTTCTTTTGGATGCATATTTTTGTAGGTCTGATTCAGCTTAAAATACAAAATTGAACTCTCAGTGATCTTCCCATATTCAGTTAAACAACATGCAAAGCAGAAACTTACAGTTTTTAATCTGCTTAAGAGGGGACCACCCAAAATAGCACCACAGCTGGAAAACACCCATACTGTATCTCAGCACATTGTATAAGAAAATGCAGAAAATAAAAACAAGCTCAAGTTTATTACAGCCTCATTTCAACTTTCATCTGGGAATTAAGATTAAATAGAGACTGAAATTAGTTTTGTTATCCTATTGTGCTGCACAGAGGAAAATTTTCTGTGACAACAGGGAGAATGATTGCCTTGGGGACAGAAAACAATTTGAGATGCCTCTGTCACAAAATAATCTCAAAAAAAGCACCTAAGTAAGATGACTTTCTGGACCACTGTGCTGCACATATGTTTATCATCTTCTTACCCATGAAGATCTTCTACTTGAAAGTGAGGAAAATGGTCTGATCTGAAAAGTGCTAATACTCTCAAGAAACACCGAGACCTGTATCCCATTACAATATTTACAAAGTGACTAGATTTTCCAGCACTTCTGCCTCACTAGAATCTTCATCTACAAGTATTTCACCTGAAGATAGTAAAGCTACAGAGAAACACTGACATGAAGGTCAAATCTTTAATGAAGTTTTAACTGTTAGTCAGAGTATGCAAACCAGTCAAATTACAATTTTTAAAGAACTTTTCTTTGTATTGCTGCATTATACATGCCTTGTTGAAATGATTTTATGTAAACTTTCTGAAAATCCACTTCATTAGGTCACATATTAAAGCAACATGTTTTCACATTATCTTTGGAATATGCATGGGTATGTTATTAGGTGGTCCTATCATATAGACCACCATACTTAGGAAGCCAAAGTTTGTTTGACAGAATATTGCCTCATTAATGCACTAGCAAAAAATGATTTCACCTTTCTCTCACCAGAAAAAAATAACCTTCCAAGTTTTAGTCTACCAGAGGTAGAAATTATAGCCAGATAGGCAGTAGCCTTGCTCATGAAAAAATGCTATTTCCATAGAGCAACATAAGCATGAACCCTATCTATGTAAGGGCCTCATGAAGCAATATATTTTTTTCCTTTGTAAATAGCAAAAAAAAAAAAAAAAAAAACCCCAAAACAAGAAAAAACAAAACAAAAAAACCAAACCAAAGCAAAACAAAAACAAAAAAAAACCAAGCTGCAATGAATATTCAAGACACTTCCCTGTGCAATGAAACAAGGGAGACTGAACAAGGGAAATGGGGAAAAAAAAGTCTTACAGAAATATCTCTCTCTAGTAGACAGCACCTCTTGGGCTACTACTTTTGCACAATGCGGGGGGGAAGAAACAGTACAGCAGCAGTCTTACACGTACTGGCTCACTGTCAGGGATGAATTCCAATAGCATCTTCATGTTGCAAACTGTGTTAGCTTGTGTAACAGAAACATCAAATTACATTTAAAGCAACTGCCTAACAATTTGCCAAGAAAGCCAGTACAGAGAGAGAAAAAAAAAAAAAAAGATCATACAGAGAAAGAGGGCACAGGGAGCAACTGCCTCCCTCAGGCAGCAACACAGAAATAACGCAAGATGAGATTTTCTGTGGAGGGAGGCCTATCTGTCAGCACTGGTGCAGAGCACACACCAGTGTCCAGGAGGTAGAGGCCAGCACCCTTCTCTCCCTGGACTAGCATGAGCCAAAGTAACAAAAAAGGGAGTGGTGAAAACAGTAAGCGATGTATAGAATAGCGACAGTCAGTAAGGGAATGAACCTGAAACCTTTCTCCTGCACATCTCAGGACAGGGACATGACTTTGCAGCTCTGTGAGAGTGAGCCAGCTGACGAGAAAGGGTTTCAGTTTAAAAAGCATAAATTAAAGCTCTGTCCAGTCGTAAGATGCCTTGGCATCTTACCAACTTTCCTCAGGTGAAATGTAAGAAAATAAGTGCATTTTTTTTTTTTTAATCTCGCTTTTTGTCTGTCAGGTATAAATAGTGTCACAAATGTTTGACACGAAATGGTGTTTCTATATCTACTCAAATATTAGCTCTTGGCCAAGGCATCCTACTTTTACTGTACTTGACTACCAAAGACATTTAGCATATACATAGCTCAGCCTGTTAGGATTTGCCACATGGATGAGAAAGTGGAGAATAGGACACAAGTTAATAAAGTATTAGACCATTTTTTATTTCTTTCAGGAAACAAACTCACTAGAGTATATTCAAGAGAAAAAAGAGATCTCAGAATCTAGCCAAAAACCAGCAGCTATAGATGAGCCAGGTAAAGAGAACATAGTGTGAGCACATACTGATGGTAACAGCAAAGTTGAAACCGTGATTACAGGGCACACGTCAAAGTCATTTAGGAAACTCCTTAATAAATATTTTATATTGTGATGAACGATATTATCAAAACAGACTCTTCAGAATTCAAGAATTCCAGAATCAGTTAACATGGTTAACTGTTCTTTGGAACAAGATGTTATGTTAATTGTTTGTCTTTTCAAATTATGGTGCTATTTTCTTATCATTTCAAAACAAACTAATGTTTTTGACAGGATCCCAGTTAGCCTTTTTTAAGCTTTCCTAAGGCATTTGGTGTAACTATTTTATTTCATGAAATAGACCTAGGAAAATAAACATGCCAGTTGTGGTTCAGCTAAACTGAACTAACACAAACAGATCTAATTGGGTGGATTGCTATTTCCTGGCTATGCAACTAATAAAGGCTCACAACGACCTGCTGTGGACCCTCCCATCTTCTCTCCCAACACAAGGAAAGTTGCTGGAACTTCATCAGCAAACCTCCTTGTTGCTAGTTGCTTTGCATTCTGCAGATCCTTGACTGTTAAGAGCCATGAATGCGTTATAAAGAGATTTGATTAAAAAAAAAAAAATCAAAACTTTGGAGCATTTTTTAAGTTGCTTTGCATTCTGCAGATGCTTGACTGTTAAGAGCCATGAACGCGTTATAAAGAGATTTGATTAAATAAAAAATCAAAACTTTGGAGCATTTTTTGCTCAAAAATATGAAACAAAACACTATTTTGACAGGAATGATACATTTTCATGAAACGTGTGGTTTCTGACAAGAAGTCAGATGAAAGGATCCTTCTTATAAATAAATGCATGTGTGACCAGACTGCTCCTTAGTCCATTTTTAAGGGATCAAAATAAGTTCCTCCTATCTGACAATGCTGAGTGTTGCCTGAGGAGAAATTGTGCCTGATTTTTTTTTTTTCTGGCAAGGGTTAGCTCACTGACCTGGTAATAACAGTCAGCCGAGGCCTTTTTAGAAACAAACCTCACTTGTTCGTGCTTGATGTGAGGGAAGAATTACACATCTGTGTATCCCCCTGCGATCTTTGGGCATGTGCACAAAGTTCAGCTAAATCTAGGTGAGGGATAACAATCTCAGATCAGTGTGTTCTCACCAGTTTTAGCAGACAGGCAACCAAGTTGAGGACAGACACTGTAAAAGGAGAAGCCTGCAGGCTGAGCTTTAAGTTTGTATACCAAAAACCCTGTAGGACGAATGAGCAGGGCAGGAACAGAAAGTGCCTCCTCTATTCTAACTCAGAGGCAGGCTCCTATACTCAAAATATTTCATTCCACAACAGACACTACAGGGAGCAGCAGTTTCCTTTTCAGTTTCTCGTTTCCCTAGGCTGTGAGACTCCAAGTCTGACATTTAAAAAACCACTGCTAAAACTCACCATGAATACACTAGGCAGTGCTGCTGTTAAGGGAGTTCTCAAAAACATCACATCTGCAAAAGAGAGGAACAGAGGAGCACCAGGTGGGAAGAGGAAGCAGAGCTACAGGCTAAAGGAAAAAATATATGCAGCAAGCTTGGAGATGGAAAAAAGTGGAACAAAGATTCTAGATGAGAACGCTAGGATGATTGTTAGGATGACTGCGCAAGGACTCTTCCTGAAGAAGAAACCAAGTTGGATGAAGGGACTAAAGGAGCCTAAAAACAAGAGCAAAACTGGACCTAAACATCTCCGTAGGAGCTTTGTTGACCACATAAACCAACTAGAGCTATAGCCTGAGACTGCCTCATCTTCTCAAGAAATACAGAATTATTTCTGACAAAACAACCTTTCCAGAATGATGACTGGTCTTTACTCTTTCCTGTATTCCCTGTGCTACATACTTCTCCACAGCTTATATATGGCTGGGACTGCAGGGACAAAGTTACTAGCTATCCTTGCCCATATTACATTAGTCTGAGAATATTAGAGTTTTGGAGGCAGGTAAATTATTGCAGAGATTGAAATCATGACCATTTCAACCAGATACTGTGTACTATTACTATCCCCTTCTCATTCTGGGCTCCTTTCTTGTCTGAATTTTATGTGTGACAGTGCTGCCTTCCACAAGAGCTTTAGCTGTACATGGCCAAAGCCAGGGTAATTGAGCTGTGGCTCACAAAGTTTTAACAGATAATAAATATTAATGGCGGACTTTTCCTACACACTTTCTCAGAGAAATCTTAATAGGAGTGAAGTATAATAGAAAGAACCTAGTATCACTCATTCTGGCAAGTTAAATGCATCTAATTGTGCATTGCAAGTAAGACTGAGTTGTTTGTGGAAGTTCTGAATAAGCAATGATACAGAGTTAAAGTACAGTATATAAAAAAGGCAACTGATGAAGTTAATTAGCTTCAGACAATTAGGAGAATCTTGAAAATGAACATGAAAGTATTTCAAGCTAACATGACTGGTGATGTGTTGGATTTGCTAATCAAAGCAGGTCAAGTTCAGAAAAACTATTGTCTAATTTTTTTTAATGAAAACAGCAATAGAAACATCTCATATAAAAGGGTTTTTTTTTTTTTTTTTTTTAAGAAGTGCAAATAGTGTCAGTGCTTTCCTTTTCCTTCTTTAATTAATCAAGGTGCAGTATTTAAATTCACTGTTGTACTGACAAATGATGCACCTTATAAGATCCAGACACAAACAGTAATAAATAAGAGAACAAATTTATTGGGTAAGTTGTTGGGATTTTTTGTTTGTTTTCATACTCAAACTGAATGATCAGTGTTCACCTGGTATTTAATTATCTATACTCAAACTGAATGATCAGTGTTCACCTGGTATTTAATTATCTATCTTTTTCACAGTCTAAACTGAATAATTAAACATTTGGGAAGAAGGAAGGCACAGTTCAATTCTGCACACCCTCATTTCAGTCACAAAGGACAGTTTCACAATCTAGCAGCAAGAACAGATAACAAATGGGCGAGGTAACACATCATTTACCATGTCAATACATCAATGGGAGAGAGGAAAAAATAAAAATCACAGCAGAAGAAACAGGCATGAGATTATAGAGTGTTTTTTCTTTTTCCTCCTGCTTGCCACAAACTATCCATGCTGGCCTTTTCAAAGGAAAACGAACATTTTTCTCTCTAACACACTGTGAATCTTTTACAGCTCAGTAGTTAAAAATCTAACTTTAGTTTCCCAGTCTTCCTGAAGTACAACCCCCTATTTCCTCCACAGTCAACAAAAGGAGCAGGAGCATTTCAAGAGCTCTCCTGTCAGAATTCAAAGATGAAATGCACTGTGCATGGTACTACCTTCCTTTCACGACAGAATGTTAACATTTGTTTTAGAAATACCAGTGGACTACATGCTGAATATTCAAGTGCTTCAGGGAAGTGGCCTTCATCACATCTTCATGTATTCCTTGTAAAGAGGAGCAAAGGTTTATGCTGCCCCACTCCCCCTCCTTTTTTTTTTTTTTTTTTTTTTTTTTTTGCATGTATCCCTCGCAGTGACTAACCCAAGAATACTGCTGGAGGCAACATGTGAAGGGCTGAGCAATGCTTTCCATTAAGATTCTATGATCATTCATTTTGAGTGATTAAAGCAAACTTATAATGTCATTTAAATCATAATTAATGCATAACCACCATCCCAAAACAAAACAAACCAGCAATTCCTGGCATCTTACTAGCACCTTCCAGTTGAAGAGCAGAATTTTATATTATTCACCAAGCTAATAAATGTATGAGAGAGACAACGATTGCCAAAGCCTGCTCCTGCAAGCATCTCAAAGCAACCCTTCCTAACAGAGACTTGTGAAAACTCAGCACTTGGCTGGAGTCGATCTAAGCTAAACACACGGCCGGTCCGGAGGGCAGGCAGGACTTCTCCTTGCCGTTGCTGCCCTGGGCAGATGATGGCAGCTCCAGAGCCGAGCAGAGACGAGGCCGGGAGGCCGTCTCCGTTCTCCCTCGGTGCCGTCACCGAAGCCCAGGGCCCGGCAGGAGGGGAGAGGGGCCAAGGCAGCGGCACGCGGCGGGCAGCAGCCCCTGGAAACAGGCAGCAGCTGGGGAAAGGCGGGGAAGCCCTGTGAGCAGGTTCCCAAACTCAGCCTGAGGACTGGGAAGAAAGCCTGAAAAGAGGTCTGCAAAGAAGTTAAATGGAAGAAATGAAACTTCTGTAACAGAGAACAGTTTCCTGCAAACACTTTCTGCAAACTCTGATCCTCATCTCTGAAACACGGACAAAATGTAGAACATTATATTATAAAACGACTGCCCATTTCATTTTCTTGACCTGCCCATGTGGAACTCTGAACCCCACACATGGGTATGAATCCTGAGCCTGTTATGGTACAAGAGTTTGGGTTTGAGGTTTTTGGAAGTCTTTCAAGAACAGAAAATTGCTTTAAAACCACATTATAAGGATGAACTTTGTGAAATTCAGCACTTAGATTAGGAAACAGTAGAATTAGCACAGTCCATTTGAGCTACCACTTTGTAATGGTTGTCTGCAGCTCTCCTCCTTCCAGAAGGTTGCTCAAAAATACATCTTTTTTCCAAAAGACGACCAACAAGGAGTTGAACGCACTGATTCTTATTATACTTCATTATCATCTCTCCCTTAATTTTCTCTTCTTGTCAGATGCAGTGTGTACCTGCTATTAAACAGCAGCATGGTTTAGGAAAACAAAATTAATGGTTGTCTGATTACACCAAATTGGACCTTACTGTTACTTCTTATAAAGCTCCTTTCAATAGATTAGGCAACATAGACCTATTTGCCTGAAGTTTGTGCCTCAAAGTTGTTACGTTTCTTTATAAACATAGAAGTGGGGAAGTACATCTCTTTCAAGCAGTGTTTACCCTGAGCTGAGGTCTCTGTGGACCAAAAGACAGGGCATGTGTGGTGTGAGGAGCACACGTGTATGACTCCTGCTGACTTGCCATGCACGCAGGCTTGCAGGGGCAGGGTGAGACCTGGCAGGGGACACACAAGAAAAAACAGATTTGCACATGGAATTCTGCCCCAGCTCCTGCTTCCTTGTCCATGCAGTGATTGTGACGGCAGGTTGTTTGTTACAGGACCCTTCATCAACCCACGTCCAGGGTCTCCCTACACCAGGATCTACAGATTCTGTCTGGATCACTTGGAAGGCCACAATTAAAAAGAACTTTTACAGCTGCCCTTCCTTCCATATGCAAATTTATTCTTGAATGAGTTTATTGTGCTGGCAACCCTTAAGAAGCTACACCCTTCAAAGCTCTTGAAACACAAGCAACTTCATAAGCAAGCCATCAAAAGCCTGCACCACCTTGTTGCGCACAATTCGCTTGGCACGTGCGCTTCAGTCAGCTTTTTGAAATATCCTTGAGCAGTGTTTCAAGTGAAAAGACCGTGTCTGGCACTGAATCAGATTTTCTACTCACTGCCTTGAAACACACTTGACAGGTACTGTGTCCTGCTAAGAGTCACCACGGGGCTGAAAGCCCAAGAGGCTTCACTGTATGCAGTGAATTTCCTTTATTTGTTCTTTAAGGATGCATCAGAAACACACTCAGAATACAAGTGATTCTCAGGTTACTCTATAAGGCCTCCAGAATGGGCCATACCATTGAAAAGCAGTCAACGAAAAATGGCCCAACCCTCCTTAAGCAGGGGCCAAGTCTAAAGAAGCTGCATAGAATCATGTGAGAGAGATACTGCAGTGAATTCAGATAAACCACTTGTCGCTGCTGTCTCTCAGTATATGGCAATACTGAATGACAAGAAATATTCACCCATTGGCAAATGAGGGGGACAAGAAGTTTGAATCATTTGAACATGGCAGCAACCTTAGAAATACAAATTTTAGCATGATGTGAATTGTAAGCACGTGACAGAAGGAACAAAAATTGACTCTTCCTTCTGCTTGATCCAAGTCACTAGTCAAGATCAATGGAAGTCGGACATGAAATATGTAGAATATTTATGGAATTAATGCTGCAGGTTGTACATGCACATACAACTCGGTTAAGGGTACATAATGCCTAGAATTAGACTCAAGGGACAAGACTGTTTTACATATCTGTAAACAATAAAGCTTGAATTCCTGTTATCATTTACCATATTTTTCATAAGTGAGAAAGGCAAAAGGATTTTTTGCAAAGCACACTTTCCATTGCTGCTGTTTTCAGTATGAAGGGTGGAGACTTCTAAAGACACAATAACCATCACGGTGCAATCACTACCAAGGACTAACTCTGTGAACTAATCCATTAAATAAAAGCTACGGGGAGCATTTCCCAAAACAACACCCTGCAATGCATACACGCAATGCAAACAAAAACTGAAACATGTGAAATTGCCTCTGGCATGCCCAAGATGTAAAGGCATCTGGGGACACGGGCAAAGTCAGAAAGCAGCAGTACAGTCAGCAGCAGAAGTCCAGCGCCAACACGAAGCCTCCCCTGGTGGCAAGAAAACCCAGGCCTGTTAGCACAAGCCTCCCTTGCACAGCAGCTGCCGCCGTGTCAGCACTGGCAGGGGAAAAGGAAGAAGCTGTAAGGCTACATGGGCACCTTTTAATTTGCACTTCTGAAAATCATGGCATTTCCAATAAAAGCTGCTTTTGAATCTCCATTTATTTTTACAACTCATTTTGTTTCACAGCACTTTCCATCTCCTATTGCTAACTCTTGAAAGAAGCCTTTTCGAGACCAATTTCACCTGTTAGAATTCTGTATGTTAAAATGGAATTTCTTGTCTATTCTTTCTTTTGAAAGACTTCAAAGTGATTTGCAGCAATCATCATAAATGGATTCCATTGACAGAGTTTAACAAAGCAATCTAGAGAAGATTCATTGGCAAATGTTCCAGCTGTAAACTGAAAGGTGATCAGAGTTTTTCCTCTGTCTGCTCTTGAAAAGTATTTTTTAGAAGCAAAAACTATTCCAAAAGCTTCTAGTAGTAGTGAAAAGCTTAGAAATGCACAGCCTAACTTTCTAAATAACACTCTTCAACAGCAAACAAACACGAAGAAAGGGTAAGGGGGCAAGCACCAAGATGAGTAACAACCAACTCCATTGCCCTTCTCCAGACAAACCTCACAAACATAGTTGCCTAACCTTTCTCAAATGGAAGAGATTTACTTAAAACATCACTATATCACTTCATGTGAAAAATGAGGGGTTTTTTTCTCCTTATTTCCCTGGTGTTACTTCCCTTCTCAGTTTGCTCTCCCAAATTACTTTCCCCTGCAGTTCACCTTCTTCATCTGCTCCCAAGAAGAGATCCTGGTTAGAGAGTCCCTGCTGTGTTCATCAGCAAGGTCAATGCTGACCAAGCCTGACAAACCTCTTAAACCTTCTTCTACAAGTTCAAGTTGATTAAACTGGCTAACTGATTATCAGTATCAGTAAAGCACTACATATCCCCATTTGATATATTGATTCTTAAAGTTTGAGATTTTAATGCATCAGAGCATGAGAAGTTTGCTGCCATCTAAGCCTCCAGAGTTGTTGTGCCAACTGCAACACAGGCACTAACATCAGCAAAAGATTTATTACCCTGATGATGCAGCTTGGATGTTAGAGCAACTACGTGCAGGGTCCTTGCTTTAAATCCCAGGAACACTCAAAACACTCAAATCAAAATAATTTGCTTTCACTCAACACTGCAGCTACTTCAGTTAAAATCTACTTCAAATATATCTACAGGATAAATGTCTCTATTCTCAACTAGAGCAAAACCATAAAACTGATACTTTTGCAATGCTACTTCAAACTTATCTGCTCATTTACTTTGTGTTTTCCAAATTTACTGGTCTTTTCTCTCTTCTTTTGTGACTCCAATTTGGTGTTACCTGCAAATATAACTAATGTGTTAATCATCTCAGCTTTCAGATCAATTATGTGATAAAACAGCGCTGAAAGCCCTTTACATTTTAGTCTGCCAAAGCCTACTGCACTTCTTGACTAACAAATCAATTTGTAGTGTGTTTTTTTTTTAATCAGGTTTCTGTGAAACTTCTCCAATTTGGTGTTATTCTAGATAGTAATGTTTTTCATATATATAACCTACTTGCAGCTGATAACTTTACTGTATGTTGCAAGCTCTCATTTCTTGGAGACATAAAAGAAAAAAACACTTGAAATGCCAACACAAATGGGAATTAACACAGAAAACTCAGACATCTCTTGTTAATGATAAAACATGTAGATATGAAAGTGTGCACACAAGAATCACTCGCTTACTGAAATACTGCAGAGATTAAAGGATTTATGCAAGGTAATGATTTATACAAAACCATACCATCTCAGCTTAACACATCACACCGTGCTATCAACTTTCAAAACAGCTAATGATTCTAGTCCATCACACTGCTCAATTTTCTGTGTAATTTTTTCCTTTAGAAAGGAAACAGACTCTGTATGTGTGATATCAACCGACTGAGACATTAAACATGTAGTCTGAGAATATTAAGTGTTAAAGTCAAGAAGAATGATTTATAGTTAATGCTTTGAAAATTGACTGGCTTATTTTTTTGTCACTCTTACTGTGGCTTCTGTTATACATTTAAATGATTCAGAAACCTTTTTTTTTTAAATATCAAATATACAATGCAGTACTCACTAAAGCTAATAATGAAAGATTTACAGAAATTTAGCTAATGAAAAATCTTTACACCTTTATTTACGCATTCCTCATTATGTCAGTCGCAGTTTCCACAGAGTTGTAATTTAGAATGAAATGTAAGTAATGTTTTCAAAGTGAAGATTTTATCCAGTACTAGGGCAGTTACCACCACTCCAATCCTGCTTGGCTTTTGTTTGTTTTGTTATTATTTGTAATATGATGAGCTAATAAGAATTGTCAACTGTAACAAATGCCTATTCCGTTTCTGCAATATTGGTTCATTAAAATATTTTAATGAGGAGTTAGTCCTGTCAAAATATTTTTTAAAAGCAAAATATGCATATATTTTTCACATAGACAAGGAACATGCAAGACTTATGAAGACCTGGGAAATTGTTAAAATAACTGCTATTTACCATAATCAAATTCTACATTTAGTAGCACGTTTTTTAATGCAGTTTCACATCTAAGTTTCAGCAGCAATGCATTAATGATAAAACATGCAGCTCTGATGCCCTTGCATACAGCTGGGAATCACTAGCTGCCACGGTCAGTCCCCTGCTTAGTCAAGACTATTGCACATTTGCCCCTGGCTACAGGCACCCCTGCCCGGTAGCTGCCCATTCTGCTCAAAGGGCCAAGCGCGCGGCATCGTCTCCAAGCGCACATACCTCCTCATGCAATCCAGCGCGCGAATGAAGAAGTCCTTGTGAAGCTGGTGCTCGTCCCTCAGGATGGAGCACTGCTCGAGTGTCACCGACATGGATGTCCTGTCTTTGGCACTTTTACAGCAGGTGAAACGGATCCCGTTCAGCTTGCGGCAAACCTGTAACACAGGCAGAAGTCAAAGGATGGCTCTACTCACGCCAGACCTTCTCTATGCACTCATCGACTGTGAGAGTCCCACAGTTTTACAGTTACAGAGGATCTCTACAGAGATGTCTGTGTTTCTGGGAAAAAAAAAAAAAAAAAAAGGGGGGGGGGGAAAAAAAAGGCTATTACAACACAAGAAACCAGACTGGAATCATTAAGCTGCCAACATGCAAGTCTTTGCAGTTAAATCAGTTACTATCTCTGCTGTGCTGTGCACCACAGAAGGAACTTGGAGATTTTTCCAGTTAAAGCAAGAAATGGACAGGGGCCGAATTAAAAGAAATCTTCTATTCTTCGTCTTAGTTAAGCATGTTTAAGTCTTAGTTCTAGCTAAGCATGTTAAGCAAGTTGTTACAATGTCTGCTCTTACTACTGCTTCTACAGCATCCAATTTCCTAAATATGAAAAAGAATTTGTGCTAGCCTGGAATTTAAAATGAAAAGTTCAATAATTTTTTCACTTTGTGAGAAACATCTTTTTCAATGAAAGCTAAACTATCTGAACACCTTAGGAATGTCATAAAATTAAGAAAGACTTTGAAGTCCTGACTCCACAGAGAAGCAGTTCCCCCTGAGCTGTGGATTCAGACACACCTATCTATGTATTTGGTTTATGTGCATTCCTTACTTTCAGCAGCAAAACCATTCAATGCACGGGCCAGAAAAAAAAATGGTGCTTAAACACAAACTGATGCCAGGAAATTCCTGCTTTCCCTGAATGTTTTGACAAAAATATAGGGGAATCAGTAATTTTCTTGGATGGATTGTGGCTTCAGGTCAGCTACGGAGTGGCCAAATCCCAGATCTCAGCTGGGGACACACCACTAAAGGGTTGGCTAGTAAGAATCAGTTTGGAACTGCACAGCACTGCAGGCACAAGCAGATGACCATGCCCACATGCTGGCAAGCTTGTTTTGCATTAAATTCAGTTCAGATGGCTCAATCATTTTTAAGTGGATTAAATGGATACAATCTGCTAAATTAAACAAACGCATTAAAAATCCTTAGTTTCTGATGTATGGAGAAATCTAGGTCAACCCAGTGAGACCGGCTCAGATAAATCCTCAGAATTATTCGGTCAATAAGTTGCAGTAGTTCAAGTAAATAATTAAAATGGGCAAACACAATGATCAGGTGGTCAAGAAATCTAATAAGGGACAATACCAGATCTGTGGTGATATCAGAATATGCAGATGATGATAATTCTCCAGATTTAATTTTATCCTAAATTTGCTCACTTCTTTCCCCAAATATTATTGAAGATAGAGGGGGAAAAGACAACAAGACTATAATTAGAAGCTTAAAAAGTCTCTCACAGGAAGAGAGTTTTAAATGATTAGGATCATGATTAAGTTTAAAGAGGGGATGACAAACACATAAGACAACAAAGACTAGAACAAGGGCAAAATCAATACTCTGTTCATTTTTCTTCATATGAAACATTAGAACAAGGGACCAGCTTAGGAAATAAAATACTTAAAGCTCATGAAATGAAATATTTTTTCTATACTACATAGCTGACGAGATCCACAGATATCACATATGTAGCACCATAAAAAAACCCAACAAATTCAGGATTTTAAGTAGGAATCTAAAAGGAAACATCACTTTATTGATAATGAGGGTATCTGTAACTGCCTTAGATAACACAGAAGAGAGATACTCTCTTGGGCTTTACAGCCTATTATCTCCATCCCATTACATTTAGACTAAGAGACGTTTATGATATTGTCTTGCAACAGGTGACTTGTAAAT
The DNA here is from genome assembly GCF_000705375.1 of Tinamus guttatus. The sequence continues at coordinate 16,445 of NW_010589854.1, forward strand.
GCAGATGTATTCCACGTTCTCACAGTCCCATTCCAACATGCACTACACAGGCGTGTGGTGCACACACATGCACAGACATCATATGTGCATCCGCACACACATTGCAATAACCCAGTGATACCCTGGGAATCATGCCTTTCCAATATATAAAAATAACATAATATAGCAGTATGCATCTCAAAGGGTCCAGAAATACTCATTTCAGAAATGCAACTGCAAGTAAGAAAAGAGAAATAAAGAAAATTCAATATAGTGAAGGAAATATTTGAAATAGTTAGAAGTCAAGAGAAGAATTTTTACTCATGAAATTATTTCCTGAAAAGCTGAATGGATGGTAGATGACAATGCTCTATACCCAAAGATTAAAGTTCTGTCATATTCTTTACAGCTTATTTTACAATATCCTACACTGATGTATCTTTTACTTCTTTGAAAAACAATGTTTCACAGTAATTGCAGAACTAGTACTGTGGAAGAAAGCTTCTATTTTTACCCACAACAGATTTGTATTACAATAGCACGTGATAATATTTTTAAAGTGAAAATTAGTATTAAGAATATGTAACATAATTGTTACACTATCATTAATGCAAAGACTTTTCTATGTCATGTGACAATTTTTTTCTTGTCCACAGTGTTAATGATAAGCTATGCAAACTTTTATTATTTCTGTGTCCGTTATTTATTCATCTGGAAGATGAACATTTCCCAAAAGAAAAGGTCTTGCATTTCAATTTCTGTAGATACCCAAGACCCAAATGTTTGCTTACATAAATGGGCATACTTCCTGAGAGGCAACCAAGGTAGTTTTCTGAAACCAAGGCAATTACCTTGCTATATTTCAAATTCCTGGAAAACTAGAGCCCTTTTAACATATGTATATTTTATATATTTGTGCAATGACACATAAAACTGAGAAATACAAAGGAATAATGTGAATAGAGCAATGTAAATGTTACACATTAATATGGTTTTTCTATTTATGCCTCCTCTGTGTCTGTCTTTTTACCTGTTGCCTATCTAGCTGATTTGTGTTGCACCAACTGCCTTTTTGAGCGGCTGCCACGGTGACACTGGCTAGAGAAAAGCATAACAGGCAGTTCACTAAATGGTGCTGTGGTGATGATTTTAGACAGTTATTTACAAAAGGTATTTGAATTACATAGAATTGTAAGAGTCAAACGGGATAACATTAAATAAAACCCGAAACAAGTGATCACTTCTTGCAACGTACCCTGGGGCTTTACAGGCTCTAAATAAAACGGAGAAGCTGTTTTGCGTATCTCCACAGAACGGATTGAGTATCTCCGCAGAACAGATCTCTCTCCACAGGTCTCTCTCGCAGTTGGCATCTCCACAGAACGGATCTGAGCCCCAAATGGCCGAGCGCGCAGTGGCTGCGCAGCACAGGGCCCAGGGCAGTGGGGAAGGGTCCCGCGCGCTCACCGGGGCCTTGCCACCCTGCGCCTGGTGGCCCTGGTGCTTTGCTGGCTTGTTTTGCAGCTTCGTGGCAGCTGACAGTGGGACCAGACACCTGCCAACAGCCCCTTCCTACCCAAATGCTTCCTAGGAATTCTGCAAGGCCCACAAGCTCTTCCTGACAAAACTTGGCCTCAATTAATTCCTCTTCCAGTTTAGTGAGGTGCTCCATGCTGAAGCCAGGTGAACAAAGCTGAGGGAAACAATCCCTTAATTCCATCCAGCTCTTACCAATTAAAAAAGACACTGTAATTTAAATGTAGGAAGAAGAGACTATTCACAAGTGTGATATACAGGCCATCAGAATGGCAAGGCTAGAGGGCTATTTCAGTGATCTACATACTTCTCCCACTGAGCATTCCGAGCACAACCTTAAAAATATATTGTACTTCAAAAATGGAAAGGCATGTGAAAACTAACAGATCATGTAGTGGCATTTAAAATAAGGGAACTTACCATCGCAGCCAGCCACATGATTTCTACATTCTTTCTCTTTTTGGCCTGGATATTTTGATGGAGGTTTTCTAGTAATCCCTTTAAGTCATTTTGTTCTTGAAAATGTGGTAGGCCTGAAAAGAAGAAAACTTGATGAAAAGGTTGTGCAGGCTAAAGGATTTCCTTGTTAAAAAGCTCCTTTGTCTTTTAGATCTTCATTTAGTAATGATCGAATAGAAAAGCACTGACTTTTAAGGATTAAGCACATTAAGTCCAAGCATAGGAACTTTCCCCCCAAGGACTTCCCAAGGAAAATAATAGGTGTCATCTTTTGACTGGAAGGCAAAAGTCAAGTTTTTGTTCCAACTCTGTTCATCAACTGTTACAGACAGTTATAGGAAGTGAGTAGAGAAATACTTGATTGTATAAAAAGCTGTTTTGAGGGGATGATATCTCTATTTTGAAGCCAAAATATTTTGTTTTCTTTTCAAAAGCCAAATCTAACAGAGGATATTGCCCAGTCTGAAATGAATTGGGGCTTTAATTTTCAAAAATAAGGTTTACTCAAAATCCAGTGTAACCTACTTGCTCTGAGTGTGGCAGATAAGCTGAAGCTTTATTAATCATACACATACAAGAGCAATTCAGGCAATTTAACTGGCTCTTCTGTTTTGTGTATACAGAGAAGGTTTCTGTTTTTAGTATTACCTCTGTTGTCATTAATACTGAAAATCAGCAGAAACAGCCCAAAATCTTTTTTTTTTTTCAAATTGACTATTTTTCAACAGAGAAGGTAGAATAACTTTATCAAAAAAAAATTAAAAATTATGATCCAAGAGTTATGTTCAGCTCAGACAGTACACACTAAACTACTGCTACGCCAGTAAAAATATTCTCTTAAACTGATGATGGCTAGAATGATACTTTTGTATATATAGATATAAAAGTTAGACAGACTTCCCTTTTTTATTTCTAAAGAATGCTCTATTTTCTCTGAAACATAATTCATAGTGAGAAGTAATTCAAAAATACACAAAAAACTATACTAAAAATGTGTAAGTTGCTTCAGCCATATGGTATATCATACTGCCCGCAAAATACAGAAAAGTAATTTAAAAACCAGCTATGTAATAACTTTATTAAAGATTTTTATCTGCAAATTATAATTCCTGATTATGTAGTACATAAAAATATACTGTAACCTGTAAGGCTGTTATACTTATCATCCTGCCTCTGTTTCTTTAAAACACAGAGTAAAATGAGCACACTAAAAAGCTGCTTCCAAATTATAAGAACATATCACCAGGCAAATATTTTACTGCTTCAAAGTAGCTTTTCTCCTGCTCACAGGAGGAAAAAAAAAATCAATCATTTTGGAGAGAGATTGTTTTTGTACAGGTAAAGCAAGATTCTCCTAATATATAAGAGAAATACACACGCCAAAATAAGCTCCATCTTGACTAGCTGTGACTGCTTAAATTGCTTGTATCACAAAGCAGTATTAAACTGTCAGATCATCCTCCATAGATTAATAAAAAGGGAGGAAGCCTGGCAGCACAGGACAGACTCGCAGACTTTGTGCTGATGCACTGACTGCTGCCTGTACTGTGATCCCAGCACACAGAGGCCTTATCTATTCACAGGCTTTCGAAACCTTGCACGCATCCCTCAGGTGCCACAACACCTTCCAACATGGACACTGCTGCAGTTGTCTGGCAAGGCCAAGATCACTTGGGTTAATCTGAATTTATGCGCTAACTGCTTAAGCCAAATTCTATCACTCAAGTCGTATATTCTTGCATTCTCACTATCTTCAACTCATCTATAAAAGGAGTACTATTTTGGTGCCTAAAATAGAACTACATTTGGTCAAAATTTGGGTGGGAGTCTCTCTCAAAACACATTGTTATTTACTGCTTTCAGAGTCAGCAGAGTTAGTGACAGAATTGCATATTCATCTAAAATCAGGTGGAAAGCCAATGTCTGCCATATGCAGGTACGTGCAACTAAAGATGTTTAATAATTAGAGTAACGCAAAGGAGGCTAGAACATAACAGACCCTGGGGATGAGCGAGGCGAGGGAGGGGCTAATACCAAAGCATCGGTACCCAGAGGGGAACGGGAAGCCCAAATCTTTGCAAGGGCTTTCACCGACAAAAGCAGAGGCAAAGGAGGCTGCCCAAGGCAGGCACTGGCGGCCGCTCAGCCAGAGGGACGGCACCTCCTTGCAAGTCCTATCTGGCTTTACAAGCACAGCCGCCAACTGAACGCTTTGAACTGGGTCATCTGCTTGGTAGCAGAGATTTGGCACCACAGGAGTCTATGGGGAGAAGTGCCACAAAGGAGCCATCGACGCTGAGTGGCTCGTGCTTGGCTCAAAGCACAGGGCTGCTGCCAGCTTGGCTCCTGCCCTGGACAGAGGATTATCTTCCAAAGGATTTCTGCAGAGAGCAGAGCAAGGAGTCAAAGTTCTCCCCCTTGCTGAGCACCTTGGAAGACCTTCACTTTACTCCAACTCCATACGTGAACAAAGTCACTAGAGGAGGGCTAGAAGGGCACTGGTTTAAAATACCAGGAGAGCAGCTCTATAACAGCATGGAGCAACCAGGCAGCACAACAGAGACAGAAGGTGCTTTGGGTTCTGTAAAAATTGGCACAAAAAGAACTCTGTTCTCAGAGGATGAGAAAATGCAAGGCAGCAGTAATAACCAAGAAGAGACTGTGCAGCTCCCTAATCAGCCTTCTGGGGAGGGCAGTAAAAGGTTAGTTTCTGTTAATGAAAAGGAACAAATACTATCTGCATGAAAATTTCTGCTTTTACACAATCTGTCTATGAGATAGCAGATCTACCTTAGACCTAATCCCAGATGAGGTTACTTTTCCAGTATGAATCCTTGGCAGGATTCCCCTAAATTAATTAGAAACTTATATTAAGTATTTTTCTGTAGAAATATTTAAGGATATGTATTAGGGAAGTTCATGGATGGATGGGCACACTGCCCACCCCTCAGGAATAGGGCACTCACTTCTGTAGGTACCATTAACAAATGAAATTCATCCTGATAGCAAGGCATATACAAGTAATGCAGCAATATATTAGATACGATGACAAGTGCACATAAGGAATAACTTCCCCCAATAGCAAGCATTTTAATGGGTAAGAAAGAAGTTTTAATGATTATTTAAAGTGCAGTTTCTAAGGTGTTCTGTCACAGAACATGCGCTTTAAAAAGGACCTTAACCAAGAGTTTTCACCATGAGGTGTCATACATGTGCAGAAGTCCTGCAGCATGAGAGATCTCTGACATGCTGAGATAGTTACCCAAAGGGAAGGGATAGGGACCAAAGCCCAAGCTATTTAAAACTAAGATGTACACTTGGGAATATAATTCAGACCATAAAATTGCTTTTACAGGATTAGATGAAGCAAAGGGTCTTTTTAATGTTTGCTTTAAACAACAAAACAAACAGAACAGTATGTTTAAGATCCCAAACTTCTATAAAATTTACATATAGGGATGATTTTCATGGAACTGTGCTATTAATAACAATGACATTATGCTGGGCCTCACTGCTGGTATCTGTATCTGCAGTTTGCCATACCTCATTGCATGCTAAAAAATAAGAGCAGAGGGAATGACTGAAGCTTCTGCAAAATCCCATGTTTTTCTGTACAAATATCAGGAGCAGGGACTGTCTTCTAGTAGAGAGTTGAATTATTAAAATGCATATTGCATTAATATTTTAAACAAGCTATTTGGTTGTTCATTAGTGCATTTCCTTCTCACTGGCCCTTCTGCTATGGTCGTGGTCCTGCAACCCCTACTCAATTAATGCAGGCACAAACTACTTATTTTTCATGGGATGGAGGCCTAAATCTAAAATACTCACATCAGTAGCATGCTAATATTAATTTCTTATGATCTTTGGTCTCCCAAACCTTTTAAAAAGTATTACTTATTTCATACTCACAATCAGGAGGCATTTTTTCTGTAAACAGCTTGTAATATTCTTTCAGAAGTTCAAAGTTTTCCTGGTTAATGTTTTCCTGCAAAGTGGTATCTCCAAATCTAAAAGGTAACAGAAACATGATTAAAACAAAACAAACACAAAACACAAACAAAAAAACTAAAACGCAAAGCTAAATAATCCTTCAGAATACTTTATTTGCACAAATAAAGTACTCTGTGCGGAATGTAAAAGATCTTATCAGAGTGCAGTTACAAATCTCACGCACTTTGGAGCTAATTTTGGTGAATAAAGTAATTGCCCATGCATATTTCTTCTCAAAAAAACATATGCACAAAGTGATATTTTTGCAGACCACC
>NW_010589854.1:22716-41788 GCF_000705375.1 Tinamus guttatus
GTGACCATTTCAAATGCAGCCATGGGCAGAGAGTAACAGCTCCCATGTCTCTCCCCTCTGCTGGTGCTCAGCTCTATTAGGTATCATCTACTGACTCTGGCAGAAACTAAGTCACACAACCTGGAAGTGCAGCTATCAGGAGGAACCCTTGCCAGCCAACTCTTGTGTGCCACAGGAGTCTGCTGGTCTGAAAACACATGCTACAAACAGTAACACTGATTACTTCACTGAGCCCTTTACATGCCACACTGCTCCTGAACTGTTAAATTTTCCTCGCTTTCCTGTATCTGAAACTGATGAGAAAACTCAGAGAATGGAGAAGCAGAGAGAGACATGGACAGGTAGGAAAAATTCAGGCGACAAAAGGAGAAACAATGCAAAGATACCAAATGTGCTGCTACGGCATGTAGAAGGGGATCGAGTTCTAAAATAGGCCAGACGGGGAAAAAGCCTTGGCTGGTTCTCCAGTACGTATTGCTGCCCTGCTACATGAGGGCATTTATTTTAAATCACATTCTCAGCTATTGGTTTACTGAATACAGAGATGCTTGAATCTTCTAAAATAACATATTCTAACCATTTATCACAAAGTATTTTACTGTCATGTTCATTCTCCAACAAAAGATACTGTTTTGATGAGATTATATGCCATGTTTCCAATGTCAGAGACAAATACAAAGCTCTAAACTTCGGATGCCAAATATCACTGGCAACTATGAAAAGTCTCCCATAAACATCTACAAACCTACCTGATGGCATCTGTTAGAACTTCTAAAACGCTGCCTTTTGCCCAGCTGTCTACAAAAAACACCAAGTCAAGCCCCTCTTGGGCTTATGTTGTCTACCACCCAGGCTGTTTTTCCACTGTCTCCCTGTATTGCCCACTCACACTTAGGATTCATTTTGGCTTTGAGGATGTACGGAAGGACATCTAAAGGTATGTGCTTTGTCTCAGATGCTCGTGCTAAAACTAGTAACCAAAAGTAGCTGCCTTGCAGTTTTAGCATTGCACAAACTAGATTTAACATGACCCACAAACACCATTCTTTTAGGAGATAAAATTAATACCATAATGAATCTTTGGCTAAAATCGTAATGGTTAATTAACTACTTCAAGTAATCTTTCCAGAGAAGTAATTTTTACACCTTGGAATTTTAACACCATCCTTCATGTTTCTAGAAATACATGACTAACATATTCCATATAATTAACTATGCCTCCTCAACCCTGTAAGATAAAACAAAACCAAGAAAAATGTTCTCTTTACAGTCGGAAACTTGCCTGGCAACTTCAGATCTGCCTCTGGCAGATAATAAAAAATAATAAAAAAATGAATTTTCAAACTTGTGTTTCAAAGAGCCAAAATTCTGCACACTAATAAACTTCTACCTCTGTGAACTAGATATTCCTTTCATAGCTGCATCCAAGGAAAAGTTGGTCATAATTTTGTGAAATAAAGTCCCTCATATATCATACCTTTATTTGATTTTTTTTGTTATTTTTCATTTTTTCATTACTTCATACCTTGTATTTACTTCCTTTAATTCATTTTAAATATATATGAAGTGAACCTGAGATGGTTCAAGAGCATATAATAAATGTTTTTTTTTTTTTTTTTTTTAAAAAAAAAAAGGCTTGTTTTGTAATTTGGTGAGAAATGTGCTAGCACAGCATCCTTAACGAGAAATTGAAATACGAGTTTTTCTAAATGTGTCATCTTACCTCTCTGCAAGTGTTTGCTGTTCATTGATTCCAACATTGAAGAGAACTGGATACATGCGAAGCAGCTTGCCTTCTTTAATCTCTTGTGGCAGCAACTCAAACATCTTTGCTGGAAGCTGGACCTCTATAACATAACGTTCACTAGGGGCGAAAAAAGAAAAAAAGAGGAGAATATTGATTTGTTTTCTTTAAATTATAACTGTCCTAGGCCATAGCAAAGGTTTAAGCTTACAAATCAATTCCCTTGCTCCCTTTAATTGCGCTAAGCTGTAAAACCTGAGGATTCAGTTTGGTTGTTTTAAGAGCATAACAAATTTATATGGAAATAGGAAGGTATGTAAAAATCATACTCTCTACCTTGCTACCGACTTCTGTGCAGAAATGAAAATAGGAATAAAAGTGAAAGCAGGGGAAAAAAAAAAAAAAAGGAGTCCTCCTGTGCTTCTTTATCACTCTCTAAGAAAATGTCACTGAGAACACCCCACAATTCTTAATATGCATTTTCTTTGAGCTAAAAAAGCTGCTATAAGAAGCCACAACCTGATCCTTCATAATGGGCCTGACTCAACAAAACTTCTGCATCAAATCCAGAAAAAAATTCCAATTTTCTTCAGTGCCTGGATTTTCTCTGCATGATTAGAAAGCATCATCAATGCCAAAATTGATTCCACAAAGATAATAATTAAAGGCACAGGTTCATTACACAGACAAGTTCTATTTTGGAAGCGATATGATACAACACCTTTTGTTTGGAGTTTGTGATCAGACTTTATGAAACACATTTCACTTGGGCTGTCAGTCCAAATTTTGTTCATGACCTTCACTGTGAAACCCTCAGGTTTTACCTGCCTTTGAGGACTGATCCCTGACCCTATGCGATAGAAACAACAGCCTGGTATTAACTTTGTCTTGCCATTATTAGAGTCTAATGGACAAGAAGCACAGATTAAGCGCAGACCCGTTTGCCCTCAGGGTCTTGCATTTTGATCATTTAAGTAGGGCTCAATGATCAAGGAGACTGAAACCAACAGAGAGTGCTTATGGATGACCACCAAGAGGAGCAAGTGTTACAGCCGCACCGGGAAGAGGACCTGTCCCTGCATACAGACACCAAGCCCGGGTTGTCACACAGGCTGTTAACGTGCATTCTTAAAATGGAAAAGCAGAAATGAAGTCAAAACAGCAAAACCTAGTTATTGCTGCTTAAAGAATATAGTTTCCATCTATTAAAAAGATCTATCAGAGTTCCTCCAACACTTACCTGTGTGTTCGCCAAAGAATTAAAATACAAGCTGGAGTACCCACAGGTAGAGCTTGGGGGGAGAAAAGGCAGAAATCCTTGAGGAAGGACTGCCCTGGCTTGGACACCCAGGACCAGTTGGGTTGCCCAGTGCCCTGGGTGGAGAGCTGCTGGCAGTGTCTGGACCTCTGTACTGCCTGTGGATCTGAGAACCAAAAAGCTGGTCTAGCACCATGGATTTAGGATAGAAACACAATAGCATATTTCTTGGTGGGGTTTAAAACCAGCAAGTAATCTTAAAGCAAGTGCCAGACACTCCCGAGGCATGTACCTTAGTTCTGAATGAAGGATAAGGCAACTCATCTCAGAAAAGGGATTAAGGAAAAAAAAAAAAAAATGGACAAAGCTCTGCTCCCTGGTAAGTCTCAGGTGAGCAATTTAACTCACCTATGTGAAGGAAACACAGTTAGCAAGGACAACAGTAAAATAACTCCTTAGAAGTGAACGTGGCTTAGTGACATTCCTTCTCAGCCCACACGTCACCCTCCTGACTGCTGTCAGGCGCTGCCCGAGTGCATGTGTGATGGAGAGCTTCCAGGGGTCCAGAAGAAATGTTGGCTTTGTCTAACTTAAAGAACATGAGCCACTGAACCAAAAATGCCACTAAACCAAGGCACTGCTACGTTTCAACGGCCAAATCACTACAAATCTTTCAACATGTGGAAAAGCACCAAGAAATGCTGACCTTCAAGCAAAATGAACTTCAGTAGCATTTAAGGGCTTCCCCTTGCACCTTGCATATTTTGCACATTACTTTTCCAGTCTCAGGAATAATCTGTTGAGGGGTACCATCCCTTTATCATCCTAACTTTAAAAATGTGTAACCAATTGCACAATGACATCACATTTTCAATCATTTTTGGGAGAATATATATATATTTTACTGTGAAGGAAAGCTATTGAGCTGTTGGGAGAGCTGAGCAGTAGTAGTGAAGTCCAGTGAAAAACAAATCCAAATACCAAGATCTGTAGAAATAATTAAACACTGGTTCACCCAAACTTTACAAGTCCTAGAATTCTACGTAAGAAACTATAAAAGACCAACTTTTTGTCATGTACAGTTGCTACATGCTACACATATGCAACTTTCGCTTATGGCTAGATTCAGTGTAACAATACTAGGTTGCCTTGGCATGACATGTGTGTAAGGCTGCCACCTTTTGCAGTGAGAAGATGGTTTGGCATAAAATCAGCTTCTTTTTAACTTTTAATGATATCTGAAGAAAAGAGGGTAGTGAAAAACCTGATGTATTCAAGAGGGTAATAATGAATCCCTGTTTACTTCAGGAGTCATTAGTTATATACAGGCATCGCATATTTAAACACATCACTAATCACGACTGCTTAAGCACATCCCTGTCTTTGACTTCCCTTATACTCTAGTATTTGTTACCTCCAGGCATGACGAGGAGCCCGGGGGAGGCCTCGCTGCCGCACCGAGACCCAGCCCTCAGCTCCTCACTGTGGCTGCGGGTGATCCTCAGGCCTCGAGGCGCCCCTGCTCAGCTGTCAGGTGCTTTTCGCACCTAGATTCTAACCAACAACTTTTTAAATCACTTCAGCGTGACTAAGTGGCTTGCCCGATTGCACTCTTGTTTCCAAACATACTAAAATCAAATAAATCCTATCAAAGTATTAAAATATATATATATACACACACACACACACACACATGTTGGCAAACTTCATGTGTCATAAGAGATCTGAATGCCAGAGCTGACCTGTACCCTGCCTGTGTGCCAGAGGCCAGGCAGCCTGGCAAGAGGTCGGCACACGGCTGCTCACTGCCAGGCCCCTCTCATCCACTTCCTTTAGACATTAAGGACTTGGGCTTAAGCACTTCCCTGGAAAGCCAATTACAAGTGAATGCTCTGACTCTGAAAAATAGCAACTGGCAGATTAATTTTCTGTCTTGACTTTCTGCAGTATTTAAGTCGCACTTTGCTGTATAAAAATCACCTCCCAAAACAACAAATGAAATGATCTGAAAACTATGATTTTTTCAAAACCTTAAATTGAGAAGTTAGCTGCTCCACTACCTTCTCCTTTCATGATTCATTTCCAAAGCTCCCTGACAGGAGCTGTCTCGTCACAGCCGTAGCAGTAATGAGTCTCCACACGAGCCTTACAGATTTTTTTCCACTGCTACCATTTCAGTGCTCGGTGAATACCTGCCACACGTCCCATACAGCAGTCACGGGCAGCAACTCTTCTCCCCAAAGACTGACTGCTCCATCAATCCACAACGCCTGAGGCAGCTAAAAGCACAAGTCTCTGAAAACCAGGACCTCCTGGTGTGACAGTTCAGCTACCACAGCCATGGCAGCGAGCCAGCAACTGCGGCTGCAGGATTTTTCAAGGTTTTTGACTGGTGTGACTTACAAAGGATGCATTTCTGCTGTTTTTCCCTTTTTTTTCCCCCCTTCACTATAACACCATAATTATTCTTAATTATTCCCCAATGTGGTACCAATCATATGCTAGGCTTCCTGCTATTCATTTCAATCTCTTCTCAGAAGGCACATAGGATGAAAGTGAATCATCCAGAATCATTAAGTAAATTAGTGGTGAATGCTACCTTCAGAGAAAACATTTTCTGAAAGTTGCTGCTTTTAGCCAAATTCAATTTATAGTCATTTTAGGAATAATGGTACTATCAGGGATGTGCTCTGCAACACTAAGAACATTTGGAAGTTCAGACTAGAACAAAGACAAAAAACACACTCGCTACGTGTGTAACCATCTTTTATCTATCATGACCACAGCTAATGAAGTATTTCAGTTTGTGTCCTGGTCCTCAGCATTGCTCACATAAAATGCAGAATTTGTCAGTCATTTTGTGCAAAGATTAAGTACTACATTTCCTGTATGACCTGCAGCAAACAAGTTGGCTTCATTGCCATAATTTTCAGCATCCTAATTTTCCAGTTCCCATCTTCAGACAATCAAGGCCTAACTCTTGCAGATGCTATGCCATTTGTCACACTGAAATATAAGTTCTGGACACCTCAAAACCAAAGTACCTTGAGTTAGAGGACACTTGTATAAACTCAACCTTGCCTCTTTTCTGTGATTCAGTGTACAGATATGCAAGATGCAACAAAACTCAGCACACAAGTAGGAAACTTTTACAATTAGTTTGTATTAACAATTGCAACCTTTAAGATCCTCATCAGACAAGTAGCAGGGAGCCCCCAATACAAGTTCTCTCAATCTTAAGCACATTCTCTTAACCTGATAAAAAGCAAAACCATTCCATATTACAGAACTCAGCAATAAGAAAACCAGTATCTAGATCTCCACGTACTCCAAGCTCTAGGAAATAGAAAATTCTTACCGCCTTCCAGTGATAATAGGCAAAAAATCTTCTGATTTGGCTTCAATGATCTTAAACATTACTTTCTGCAAATCTGAAATTCCCACAGCCATGTCTTCCAGCATACCTGCCTCTTCACCTACACAGAAAGGTTACAGAGGTTAACAGAGTGATTGATCAGTGACCAAACAGAGTATAGTAAGGCAACACAAGGGTTGTATTTTCCAGTCTGTGCATCTAAAATAATGCCCCTAAATCCACCCTGAAGGAACCTACATGAAAACAGACTGATTTTTAAAACTGTGCACAATTCTTTGTAGCCCAAGTGATAGCTATGAGAATTGAGCACTCCAGAAAAATCAGCCTGCTATATATAGGCATAGAACAAAAATATTTTTTCAGAAAAAAAAAAAAACTCCATTCTGAAAGTGTTTTTAAAGACTGTCCTGTTAGAGAACGAAAGTTGTTAGAGCAAGAGTCAGCAACCTCAAAAGGGTGTCTGGCAGCTGCCTCAGAGCAAGCAGCTCCTAAACCCCACTACTTTGGTCAAATTCTCCATTTGGGGGAAGCATTTCAATATACTTAGTTCAAAGCATTTTGAAGCATACTGCAATTGCTCTCTCCCAACATGCTTTCAAATAGCTATCAAAGGATGGCATCTGTAACAAGTTGGGAATTAAACAGTTTTCAGGCTATCTTCACATCACCAACACTGACATGTGGTTCCCAGAAGTGGTAGGGCTAAGGTTTACAGAGTTGGTAGCTCTTTAAACCTGCTATTTGCATTACCTTTATAAACCTGATATGTGTCAGGCTAAATGAGTACACAAGCATAGGCTTTTCTAAATTAATTAAGAACAAGAACTCCCCTAGCTGCACTGATGAAACTAGCGTGGTGTATGGAAGGCAGAGCAGTTCAGCACACTCGGTGGAACAATCAGCGTTCTCAAAGAAATCAAAAAATCCAAACATGACTAATTTTGGATGCAGAATTGACACGCAGCACTATATCAATGTGAGTGGGATACATCTTAAAAGAACCTTCCTACCTAGTTTGCATGTGTAAGGATCTTATAGCTCAAGTGCAATACTTACTATATGTACTAAGGAGTCCTTCATATTGCACAAGCAGTCCAACGGTATGAAGCTGCTGCAAAAAGCCTTGATCGTGTAAACCTGTGTGCAGTTTGATTATAAAGCCACAGACCAATCCAGCAAGCTTTAACGACAGCAAAAAAAAAAGTGTGAAATGAATAGGAGTTATAATTAAAATAAGGCTTCCTATCATTGTACAAACACAAGAACATTCAGATATTTCAGAAAACAACAGAGATATTCAGTGGCTATGTCCCTCACCTCCTATTAAAATGTTATTGATGCATTTTGTGGTATAAAAGTCAGTAAAATATTTCCCTATTTTATATCAGAGAAGTTTCATTTGTTTCTTAGGATTATGTGTGAATTGCACTGGCATAAGTGAGATCAGATCCTCTCCAGGCAAGGCAGTAACCAGCACGGCTGTGACTTCTGAGGGATTTAAAAGCAGTTAAGGCACCTAATGCAACCAGAGCTGCTTGGTAGCTCCACCTTAACTCCTTAAGTTATGACAGAAAACCAATGCAGCTTATAGGAGAAATTAGAGCGATCATTTAGAAACTATCTATCTGGAAAGCACAATCTACAGAGAAAGACTGGAAGAACTTAAGTTATTTACCGAGTGAAGACAAGTCTGAGATGAGACGCGATAAGAGACTTCAAAGACAAAGTACTGCTGCAAACTGAAAGGGAATAATCTGTTCTTCACTTTCAAGGCAAGTGGGGGAAAAAAAATTTGGCTCAAATGGCAGCTAGAAATACTTATGCTGGACTTCAGAAAAAAGCATCCTGAGGAGGAGAGTTGGAATATACTGGAATAGAGGACCTGGGAAGACTAAAAATAGCTGTGTGGACCCTTCTTTATGCAGATGGAAGGGATTAGGTAATCTCTTCTGGTCCCTTCCAGCCTTTCTGTGACTCACCGATTCACTTACCGAATTTTCATCTACTATTCATTTCTCTTTCACAGTATAAAATATTTATGTGAATGTAGTGCCAAATACATGATAAAATTGCTTAAAATTGACCCCCCAGCACCTCAAATCCTGGCATGGACTGCATTTTAGCAACGTCAATAACCTTTAAGGGCCCCACAGTGGGAAATAAGCGACACAAGATGACCTACTGCTTGACTAAAGACGATGTCTCTCCTTAGGGTCAGCATCAGACACTGGGGCAGACCACACGCCAGTTCCTGGAGCAGGACGAACGTCATGGACTGCTTCACCCTGGTCACCACCTCTCCCATGCAGTCCTTGAGCGTGACCACGAGGGGATAGAGCTGCTCATACCAGTCACCTGGAACGAGACACAGCACGGGCTGCAAGGCTGCGCAGAAACCTGCCAGCCCGGTGAGGGGCCTTCCCCGCGCCCACGCGTCCCCAGCGCTTCTCACTGGCACCGTGGTGCCACCCAGGGCTCACCCAGAGCATGGATCAGAGCTTCACACCAAGGCTGCAGCTAAGGCCTTGGCCTAGACACCCAAATATCCCAGAACGGTGGCTTCCTAAGGCCAACCTGGCAACTCTGCACAGCTCACACCCAAGCGCCGTTCACACAGCACACGGGGAAAAGCCACGTAGCACAAGGTGAACACAGCTGAGAGGAGGATCTCCTGCTCTTCCCAGCACCAACAACCACCCTGCTACCCAAGCAAATAAACGGCAGGCAGGAGCAGGGCAAGAGCCCATACTGAGGAACAACTGGGTGCTGGAAGGCAAAACAAAAGATCAAGCAGCCATCTGGGAAGAATATTATCTGCTTAATATACAGCCTTGAAAGATACCAACCTTCAGGTCACATTCCCTTTCTTTTTTGGTTTCTCACTATATTCTTCTCTTTAAATATTTAGAGATATTGAACTCATTTTTTTGAGTTATTCTGAGCAGACAGACTTACAATTATTTTGTAATCTGTTTTGCTCTATTGTTAAGGTGAATGTTAAGGAATACCATGAAAATAGACTAGTGAAACACTTGAAACACGAGATTCCTTAGGACATTAAAAATTAAATGAAAAAAATAACTAGGAAGGATAACTAGAATATAGCTGGTCTGGTTATAAGTCTATCCCTGTTGGTTTTTTTTTCAGGATTTAATAAAAACAGACCTTCATTCACATTGCAGATGGTTTTGATCCCTTTAAGTAAAGCAAAAAAAAAAAAAAAAAAAAAAAAAAAAACCCCCCAAAAAAAAAAAAAATTCAAAATATTTTCTATGTCTTTAGTATATTGTTACAGTTTAAAATAAACATGCCCAGAAGAATCTTAATTACATGTACGGAGTGAAACTCACTTAATATTGTCCATTACTAATGCAGGTTGCTTTGCCTGTGCTATGGAAAATACAGAAAAGAATAAAATTACCACTCCCTCTGCCCCCCAAAGCAGGCTAGAAAGACCTTTGAAAGCTAGCAGAAGCTGCAACAAATAAGGCAAATTAATAAAAATGTAGGGGTTAGTTCAGAGCAGTCGGAGCAGTTTAGGTTGCTTTGCAAGCACTTAGTGGTCAGACACAACGTGTTTTAATTTAGTAATACATATTGAGGTGCAAGAAACACCAACTGGAGAATTGTTCCCTGAAAAACAGCAAGAATGAAAAAAAACAAGTTGGGGCTATTGGCAGTAAAACAGAACACAAGCTCGGTTTCATGCTAAAGCAAAGTGAGGGGATTTTGTATTTGACACTGACTAAAAGAGGACATATTTTTAAAAAGATTACTCAAAAAAGGAGGGTGTGCAGAAGAGAACTACCAAGATTTTGAGTCTGATCTCTTTATCAAAAAGACTGAACAGCAGCTTTTTTCCTTCTCTTCGTGAGGGGCAAGTAACAAGTGTTGAGGTGATCTTTATTCCAGTACTAGACATTCTAGTACTATTCTACTCTAGTACCAGACATTAAATATTTAGAAATAAGGCAGATACTTCTAGCAATGAGAAACTGAAGTACTGAGGGAAGTGGCAGATTCTCCATCTCTTAATGTCTTTGAAAGAGAGCACTGTTTTGGAAGATGCACTTCAGCAAAACGCAAACAAAACTTGTTCAGCTCGAACTTAACGATTTGTGACAGCCAGCAAGTCAGACTAGACAACGTAAACTCCACTTTCCAGTCTTAAATTATACTAATTTAAGAAATCAATCAATAAGTAAGTGCCAGGGAAAACAACTACAGCAGAAAGATTAAAAGATATCATGTGGAGATGGCTTATGTGATTGGAATGGAGCTTGTTGTCAATATTCTATTTTTGAACTTGAGAAAGCCTTGAAAATGACTCTAGTTAGTCACTTCAAGGCAGGCATGAAAGTTCAGCTAACAGCCATTTGTTCCATTTTCACGGCAAAGCAGACCTGGACACAGACAGAACTGTGGATCTTGCCAGGAGGCAATGAGGGCAAGAGACAAAAATGAATTTCCATAACTAGCTTCCACTCTGACCCCATTACAGCTTCAGGGCTAAAGACTATTACAGACTACCATTTTTCATAAAAAAAAGCAGGTCACAGGCCAGCCACAATTCACACCACACATATTTTTCTTCTACTGAGTTGCCACTTACCCAGTCACTCCTCATCTTGTATTTCTGCTACTTTGAGAACCAAACTTTGCCCTTACTCAGCTTCACCCTGTGATGCCACTTCATCAAGACGAGCTCTCATCCTGCTCTCACAGTGCCTAAAGCTTCTCCCAGCTTTGTTTCATCAGCAGATTTTATAAGCATTATCTGTATCTTGTCATCCAAGGCATTAATGAAAATATTCAATACCACCAGACTCAGAATAAACATAAGTGGATTCTTTCTCATACAGATTCCAGGTTGGTAGTAAATCACTGATAAATACTTTTCACTACATTTTTCCCCAATTATTTTGCACACACATTGCAGTAGCTTCAAGATGATTTTCTTGTAAGAATTTTGTGCAAAACTGTGTTTAGAATATCTTACTGTACCAAAGCAAAAATGGGGCATATTTGATAATATTACTAACATTAGTAATTTTTGTCAGTGTTAGTTGGGGATTGTTAAAGGGTTCAATTTTTTTGAAATTCTCAAGGCTTTTTCCCCTTATTAACAGACTGCCATGATAAATTTATGAAGGTAAATTAATATCTAATACTCCAAAGAATACAACGCCACGACATTACTCTGTAGAAGTCTTTACTTACGTAGATCTTTTGCTTTAGAGAAAGACTGCCCTCAATTCTGGTTAGTTATGCTTAAAATAGCAGTTTTCCAAAAATAAAAATCAAACAAAAGGTTTGTAATACACCTTCCTTAAGGGCTAAAGAAAAAAATCTGGGCTTTTTTTTTTTTTTGTATGTAATACTTATAGAATGGATTAACAGGAGGCAAGATATACTCAAATGTAATTAAATTATCCCTAACAGTCATCTTACTCCTTGCCTAAGCTGAAAATTCTTGCTCACAATTCACAAAGAAGCTCAATTCCCAGAAGGTGGAGCTAGTTAGCAAGTCTAAAAGTCAGACTGCTGTGTTATTTACTATTCCCCATTATAAAATTAGAACAGGCTATCCAGTTTTGAAAACAAAGTATCTATGAATGGAATAGCATACAGAAAGTGTAACTGCCTGGTATGCCTGGATAAACTTGGAATATAAACAAAATTTGTAAAGAGACTATGTTTATAAAAAGTGTTTTAAAACCTGTCCAAAATTCCCGTTGAGATTGTTCTGATACACCTTGCCACAACACTGCTGGCGGGTGAAGATGCTGCTGGGCTGTGGGAGAGGTGCAGGGTGTCCCACAGTTGTTCCTTCACAAGGAAACCTGCAGTTGGCTCCAAAAATCCAGCCAGGCACACAGAGGTCTGGGCCTTGGACTCCTATACTGAGCGATGATAGCTTGGTAGAGAGAGTGAAGGCAATGGGGCAAATTATAATTTTTGTATCTCACACACGCAAGAGCTCACATAAATGCTAACCTTTCGGATCTCAAATTTCTTTTAACTCCAAGTTATGCATCCTGAACCAAGTAAGGAAGTATAGAAACGACCGAAGAACTGAATGAGTAACTGTTTCAGAGAGGACACTAGGAGCAATGAGACAAGAAACAGGGAGACTACAGTTTAAGAGACAAGGGCAGGCTGTTTGGAATACTTGGCTTCTAAGCAAAAAATCCTAAAGCCTAATGATGAAGCAAGAAGAGCTAAAAATCATCCAAGCCAGCCTTTGGAAAGGAAACTAAAACCAAGTAGTAAAGTCACTGTCCATTATCATGGACAATGGAGGGAAGAATTAAGAGAAGAAATGCTACCCCTATGCAATCAGTGTGGGATTAAGAGAACATGTGCAGCACAAGCACAGAATAGATCCTCTGCTTCCAGTCTTAACAATAACCTGTGGAAATTGAGCTTCTGGTGCAATTTGCTCTTTAGGTGCTGGAATATGTTCTCTTAACCTACATGCCTACACAAGCAAATGATCTGCTTAGCATCCAGTTGGCAACTTTTACATGATAATATCCAAGCCAATATGCCAAATTGCAAGTTAAATTTAATAAAAAGTTTGGCACAAAAGCAAGCTCCTGTGCTTTTCAAAATCAAGTGCGTTGAGCAGTTTATTAAAATATGCTGGTAAACAAATAGAGAATATCTTAAGGTTTTGCAGTAGCACTCTTCTCTACTTTTACCCTGTCGACAGAGAAGGAAAGGAGCTAATTCTATCACAGTTTCCCATCTAAAAGTCAGTAAAAGCTTTAAAGCAAAAGCAAGACTTCAAGTTACCTTGAAGCGTAAATGATATGAAGGCAAAAACTAAAAACAGAGTTAGAAGCAGAAGCGAGCAGTCTCCTGCCCTTCCAGCTCCAGAGGGCTTTGCAGATGGCATGCAGCAAAGGCAGCGGCGGCTACCCAAGACTTCAAGAACAAGCTATTTCCTGTAGCAAATCCCCACCTCCCGTAGCACAGGGACATACCAATAACCCAGGAGAGGATGGGGGCACGAGAGGTCAAACGCACTAATAAGCTGATGGCTGCACATCAGAAAGCGACATTTAGACACCATCAGCGTCCTAAAGGAACAGGCAGGCAGAGGAACCAAGCGGCCCAGCCGAGTCGAGCAGCCTCCGCCGTGGCCTGCGCGAGCAGCACGAAGCCATTACCCTGCACACCCTGAGCCACCCGAGCTGCACGGCACCACTCAGCTGCAATAATCTTGGTTTAAAGACAAATTTAAAAGTTTAAATGGGGCTTGACCTTGCACCACAAAAAGGTTGGCTTCCTCTTTCTTCATTTTCCCAGCTAGGTCTCAGTTTAAGTCAGGGGTGAGAGCTAAACTCTTTGCGAAGGGATGAAATTTAATCCTAACAGGAGAGGACCACCAGCCTGAACAGGCCTTCCTGGCATTTCTGCAGGTAATATAATAACGATTTACCTTGACTGCACAGCTTCAGCGTCATGGGGAATAATCCTAAATTCCTGAAGATTTATTTTTCCATATTGATCACCTGAGACTTCAAATTTGATCACACCAGTCAAGGGTGAAAACTGAAACCACGGCATCATATATACACGCTCAAGTGTCTCAGCAGCTTTGGTTACAATTGAACAGAAGGTGATGGCAACAACAGACATGAAGATAAGGCCTTTATGTCTAAGGCCCAAGTTTCATATACTCGAAACAAAGGAGCAGTGAAAAACCTTATTATAGGAATGCTGTGAAACTAGATTTGCTGGTAACTGATATTTGAAAAAAAAATCTGGTGATTCAATTAAGTGCTCTTCCCTTCCCTTTCACACTGGCCATCTTCAAGTTGCCATCAATAGCTGAATCCCTTAGAATACAGAGGTGGTGAGTCTTGTATTCTGGGCTACCTATAGCCCAGTAAATGACCGTACCAGAATGGAAGGGATGGGGGGTGAACAGCTCTCCTTTAAAATCCATCTACTCTTCCTGACTTATCCTGCAGAGAAATCATAATCCTGCAACTGATGAAACATAACACGTTACCTTGGTAACTGATAACTCAAATGGAGCCCTAAGTATACACTCAAAGGTCAGGTTGCATGAAAAGTTAAGCTAAGGAGGGTATAATTCACATTGAAAGGTAAGTACAATAGAAAATGTGTTGCAGAAATTTCAGATTTTAAAGCAAGCTGGAAAGGACAGGGGTGGGGAAAAAAAAAAAAAAATCACGAAACGTCAATCTTAAAACCCCAAAATACAAACTTATCTTAGCAAGTGCTGACCATGTATTAAGACAACATCCTCATTAGTACGAATATGCTATTGCTCAAAAATAGTCATTTTTATATTATCTGGATGTGTGATGCATTTTTAGCATCTATATCATTCTGTTATAGGCCCTGGGTATATCCCATTTTTCTTTCAAACAGTAGCACAGTTTTTTTTTAGGACCAACCCCAGGGCTGAGGCAGTTTCAGATCCAGTGCCCTATGTGCGGTCATACATTTTTCAGTATCACTCAGCTAGGCTGCGTATTAACGACGATTCCAGTGCAAGCACAACATACGGCAAGCTTTTCCTGCACACGATGGCTGTGAACTGTATGTGCTTGACCCCCGAATCTGCATGCACAAAATACTCTAATAGCTCTACCTACGGGTAGGGCTGTTGCCATCTTGTATCTAAGAAAAGATTACCAACCCAGGCAGCCAGACCTCATATGCACAACGGGCTAGAATTAAGAGGGAATGTATAACCCACTTGCCTTAGTGTTTTGATCTCCGTCCAGGCGCTGTCCCACGCGCTCCCCGCATGGCCTGTCAAAGGCTCAAGGGAGCCATGCGGAGACACGGGCCAGCACACGAGCCCACACCTGCTTACCAAGTCAGAAGTGAAGAATTCTGGTCCTAATGCCAATGGTTTTGGAAAACCATGAGGCAAGCAGCTTTGCGGCACACCCAGACAAACCTTCAGAAAGGTCCATCTTTTAAGTGGGTCCTCTGACAGAAAGCCACTTGCAGCCTTTTCATTTCTATACGACCCCGGAATTCCTCTGGGCTGCCACAGGCAACTCCGAGCCGTGTGCAGTCACCCTAGGGACACGCTGCCTTCCACAAAAAGCCGAGGGGGAAGGAAGGAGCTCCCGAAGCGGCCGTGATTCCCTCCTGCGAGCCGAGCACGCAGCACAGCTCCGCACGAGCACCCGTGCTGCTCCCCGAAAGGCACTTCTGCTCGTTCAGAAGGATTACAGGAAGATCCTGCAATTATGGGCACATTTAAGAGAAAAATTTATCCCCGTGCCATAACACCTAGATGTGTTCTGTGTCCCTGGCCTGTCAGCTCCAGAAAATAAACTTTCAGCTGAACAAAACATGTCTCCTACAATTCCTCACCACTACAATCACCATCATCGCTTAGCAAGTGTTATTTTTCAGTCTATTTGATGGCCACTTACTGCAATCCTTAAAAGGAAGTAACTTGAAGTACCTTTGATTTCGTGAGCTAAAAGTTCTAATCAATATTTCAGTTGCCAGCATAAAGTGCGAGCCTGAATCAAAGCTAAGAGCACCCTTTTCTCTTTGTTACAACTGCAAGAACAATGTACAGCACAAATGGACTGCTGCTGGTTAAACACATCTCACGGCTTATACTGAAACACGTGGCAAAGATACAGGGGCTTGAAGAGACTTACAGAAAACCAGGAATCTCTGTTTGAAGCTTTCACGTGGCTGATCTTTTCAACCTCTTGCTTTTATGGACAGGGAGCATGCAAAATGAAGGAAAAGTATAACCCTAAATCACACCTTCTTTCCTGCCCCAGGTTGGAAAAACAATATTCAGTGTCAGATCTTGTTCCATAACTAAAAGGATGCTCGACATCTGCTCAATACAGACTGTACATGTGGACACACACAGAGGTAACACAGGAGAAGAGGTTCAGGTGCAAGCATAGCACCTTCCCTGCAAAACACTTTCCATCGTCCCCGTAATCTGCAATCTTATCACAGCAGAAACACTCAGTAAGCAGCATCTCAGGGGAGAGAGGACAGTTGGGCACAACAAAAAAAACAGTCTCATTGTTGCAATCAAAACCAGAATGCTTGGGTTCACTTTTTAAGAACTGGTGCAAGTTGACAACTATTCCCGCCCTCCTGTTGAGAATTTTGTACCTTCTTGTTTAAGGGAAGTATAAACCAGAGAATCCTTATAGAAAGCCCAGCTACGCTCATGCTCAGAACCTGCCAGCCATCAACAGAAAATGCAGGGGGGAATCTCTCTAGCATGAAGGATACTTTCCTGGTACGTAGAAACTCGCAGAAACAGATAAAAACAACATTCTGTCTCTAGACTATTCATTAAAAAGAAAAAAAAATCCACGATTAAAAAGCCATCCAACACATCCAGATGGGAAAATAGGAATACCAGGACCCCAGCACAAATCTCTCCTACTGGTAGATATGCTGACTTACTAGCTACAGGAAAAAAAACAAAAAACAACAACAACAACAAAAAAAAAAACAACCCCCAAAATAAAAAGTTTGCACCTAAAGTCTGGTGTGAAAAATTTAACACTAATCCACAAATGATACATAGATGAAAAAGATTGCTGTATATTTGGAATTAAAGTTAATAATTACAGATAGGTTTGAAAAGCTTAAAAGCCTTAGAGTAAAGTTAAGTCATGAAAATCTGGGGAAAGAAAAAACTGCAAAGGAAAAAAACCCAGAAAATACAGAAAAAAAATGGGTTGTATTTTGATTGTTTGCTGAGGAGTAGCATAAGTCTTGGTTCTGCTGTTCTCAGCACTTGTCTACTACTCTGAGTGTATCTCCTTTCTTGCAGTACACACACGCACAGAAGTCTTTCTTCAGATACATGAAGCAGATCGACTCATCTGTACTGGGTGAGGACTACAAGGAACCCACCCCCAGGGAAGGTCACAAGATTGGGGACAAGGTCCTGCTGGGGCCACAGTTGTCTTCCCATCAGCTGGTGGAATCATCCCCTGTGCAGCATTCGGTACCAACATAAACCAACTTCGGCATTCACAGAACAACCACTTTAAGCAAATTGGAAAACAAAACTCAGTAACCCTTTGCAGAAAAGCAAGGGGGTTTGTCCCGAAGACAGATATTCAAACAGAATGCCTACCTTTCCTTAAAGTTTCCCTAAAGTGGGTTAAGATCCACCTTCCCCCCCGCCGCCCAAAATGGTATATTCAAGCATAACCTAAACTCCATCAACCTTCAAAAGAAAACACCTTACTGTCACAGGGTTTTCACGTAGCACAAGCGATTCAGCACTGCAAACAGTTTAAGTGCACAACAGAGATGCAATTTGATAAACAGCCTTTCATCATTCAAGGCTGGGACTGTGCAAAACCTCACTATCGGTACTCCTGTCCAAGAGACTGGTGATTTTTCTGTGACTTCTTCCATTTCTATTAACTCTAGTCAATGCAAACAGGGTGCTTACCACCTTCATGTGACATCTTGCGGTCTGCTGGCGAAGGGGCATTTTCACCTTCTTTACTGCTGCTGTTGTCTTTCTCGAGCAGTCTGTCCACCATGGCAATGACGCAGTTTAAGCTCTTCCCCACGTTGGCCCACACCCTATCCTGAAAAGGGCATCAGTATCACTGCAGGTTACTCAAGAAGCAATAAAACCACCTACCAACTTCTTCACAGCACCCTAAGCTGGAAAAAAGAAAAGTGCAGATTACAGAAATCTTAGCAAGCAGCATCTTATTCTTTTCCTCATTAGAGGGTATACCAACAGCTTAAGACTTCCTCAGGGACTTTTTTCCTGCAATGTTAAATGATTGAACTATTTGTTTTTATTGGCTTTGTTTGCTTGTTTGTTTTTTAAGACATTGGAAGGTTCATGTACTTCAAACTGTACATGAAGACACATGCAAAATTTCAGGTTCAACCACAGAGAACTAACGAGTTAGACTATGTGACAAAATACAGCAAGAATAAAGGCTTTCAAAGCCTTGCCAAATCAAACTTTGTGTACAATTGTTTTGCAATGGCACTTGGCAGCCTTTTTTTGACAATTTAATATAACCTCTATTTTTGCCACATGACTTCTGTTCTACAGGTCTCATACAAACTGCAAGTATGACACTTCCCTGAGTATGTTACAAATACGGCAATTACAAAAATAGAGGGAAGTTGAACAAGCAGAGAACCAAAGAGAAGGTAACATGCGGTTCGACAAGAGTCTGGATGGATTTGAGAGGCAGGAAGGTTCCTTCAGTTGCTGTATGCTGCAGAAATGAAACCACTTACACCTACTCCTGGAAGGTCAAGCAGCCAAAAAGAAAAAAAAAAAAGACACAAATGACACATCCAGCTTTAAGTCTAATAAAGAGAGCCTGGAAAAAGCACGTGAGCTTTGCAATTGAATCATTCGGAAACAAGCGGAGAGCAATCAGAGTTTGCTTGCAGGAAGGAAATAATGTCACTGCTCTTCTTTCTACTTTATGGCACGGCAGCCAGAAGCACCACGTACACATCAGGCTCCTTGAGGTGTACGAGCCTTGCTGCAAGAGACAGCACAAGAGAGGTCAAGGAGAACAACTCAAAACCTCAGGTCATGCCACGCTTCCGTACGAACGGTAACACAGGCAAGCGGCCCGAGGACAAAGGCAGCACCACGACCCAGGCAAGTCCTGCGCCAAGGGAGCGCTGGGGCACGGCAGGGCGCGCG
>NW_010589854.1:41823-61504 GCF_000705375.1 Tinamus guttatus
CCCGCATCCCCGGGGGCGGCCTGCAGAACACCGGGGCGCTTCGGAGAGCAGGAGAATGTCAGACTGGGCACAAACACCACCCGAAGCCCTCCCCAGGGCACTCCCATGCTTGGGCACACTGTGATTTCAGAAACTGTTCTGGTATTTCACCTGCAGATGAACATTTAACAACTTGTTAAGCGAGGTACAGGGCTCATGAGAGCACAAGGTACCAGCTTCGCACCCCTTGTAAAACAGCAGCAACTACCAAGCAAAGCTGCATTTATTTCACAATTATTTTTTCCAAGATGGTCTCTAAAGTATTGGATGCCCAATGCAAGAAGCTGAAATATCTTGGCCTGGACACACAAAGCAGCCTACTGGATGCCTGACTAGCTGGGATTCACATCCACAGGCAGAATTTAAAGCCAAAGGTAGAAAAATTTCAAAAGTTTAACCCTATATGTACCCCAAGCCTTTCTGAAAAAAGGCATTCATAAGATGAATTGATTGATTGATTTCAGGCATCCACAAGCACTGGTTTTAGAAAAAGGTTTCCATGAAGAGCAAGGAAAAAACCCTGACACCAAGTAGTTGCAGGTTTTAACAAAGCAGCAGGAAGCATTAGCCTTTCCAAACACTCAGGTTGCTGAGATGTATGTGTCACAAGGTGCTTGACGTGTTTTCAGCAACATCATTTCCCCTTCCTCTCTCCATGTTGGAATTGTGCCATCCCAGGCAACACCATCAGGTCCTTAATGAGCATCTGGTGTCATCCCACAGGCGATGCAAATGCCTCCATTTAGGTGAGCTCGCCCATCTCCTCTTAAACCAGCATTAACTGAGCAGCAAGATGATGCCTGCAAGATTCACACAACCATTCCCCAGGGGTCTCAGGGCAAGGTCCATACACACCTGTGGACAGCAAAGCTCACAGTCACTAACCCTACCTGGCTGTTTCACATACAGGCAAGTGGCACACAGGGAGCACGGGCCTGTCCCCTGGCTCTCCGATTCTCCGTGCAGGAGGCTCTAGGATTAGATGCTGTCGTTGCAGGTGGTCACAAGGCGTCAACGTATCTAGCATTTGTGCCAACCTGATTCTGCCCAGACTGCAGGCAGTCGTGTTCTTACGAAGGACCCACTGAAATATTGCAGTTTGAAAGCCAAGATGCAGTTTCTAAATTAAAATGAAGTGCTTCCATATTCTTTGAGAGATGAAATCTATCCATTTCATATTCTTTCTCACTCCTTAGTATTCCCTAATGTTTTCCTCTAGCCTAGCACATCTTCCACCCACATTTCACCCTCTCAAGCAACCTATTTTCAATTCTCCTAAGAGCTACTTCACAAGTGAGCATTTCACAGCATGCATCAGGGTAAAAGGAGAAAATATTCCCAGTCTCTCAAGTAAACTTTTTTATAAGCCCTCTGTGTGAAAAGAGTAAGTTTTGTTTCTTGATGGACTGCAGTTTGGAGTCCCTAGATTCCTAAGCAAAATGTTTCTCCTGGGTGCTGGTTTTCCCCACCAGTTGCTGTGGGGCTAACGGGAAGGAAGCTACAGCCATGGTGTGAGAAAACAAGAGGAACAAGGTCTCTGACTGCCTCTCATTACTGCTGCTCCAAGCTCAAAAGCCAAAGCATGACAGGAAGGGAGGAAATCTGCAACAGGGCTTGTCCCCTGCTGTGGGAGAAGTCAACAGCAGGTTGGCCTCTTCTGATTCTTCCAGGTTTCTCAAGCCACTCAGGACTATATGGTCTCCTGGCGCATGTGACAAAAGATCAGCATCCCTCTCTCTCCTTGATGTTGATAGTTACAAATGCTGGAGACAAACTTCTGTTGTGGCACTGGCAAACACACATCTACACTCGCAATCACTTTCATGGAAACCTGGGCTTTGGCATCACAAGAAGCTGTGACGTTGTAAACCTTAGCTATATAACACAGGCACTTCACTCAAGGCATTTAAAAAAGAACCTGGAAAATAATTCCCTCCCGATAACCCAGTTAAGAAATGCAATTCATGGCCATCCCCTCTGAAAATACCTTCAAAATGCCATTCAACTCCTCCATTTCACAGGGGTGAGAAAGACAGAAAATGATTTCCCTGCCATTACTCCCGACCTGTGCCTGCCCCCCGAGCGCCACTGGCCAAGCAGAGCCCCAGAAGCCCCTTTTCTGTTTTTAGAGGATTCCCAGGCCTTTCCAAACTCCCTGCAGAGCTCTTAGGCATCTCCCACCCCCTCACACAGGGTAGTGCAGTTGCATGCGCTGCTCGTGCAGCAATGTATGTTGGGCAGGGTTTCCATGTATACTGCATTACAACGTGGTCACAATAGTTAAATACCACTGCATATAAAATCAACAGATAGGAAACAGCATTTTCCACCTCCCATCATTGGTATTTAACAATGGCACTCAAGAAACTTCAATGTATTACTTGTTTTGCAAATATTTGTACCTAAATCATTGGAAATGCAGTCTTATCCTAACTCTTCCAATTCTTTTACTTAACTCCAATGCCATTAGGCAGTCAGTCAGCAACGCGGAGCCAAGCTGGATAGAAGCGGCACGGCGCCCTCCTTCCCTGGCATCGTGCAGGCCAAGGCTCTCTGCTCCCTCCCGCCGGGAGGCTCTAGGAGAGCAGAAGCAGCTGGCAAGAGCAGAGAGGATCTATCCAGAGGCCATCTATAACTCTCAGGTTAAATATTTCTCCTTAAACAGTAATGCGTTAGTACTGCCTACATACACTGCTCCCAACTACACAACATAAATAGCTCAATTCCTACTGCTCTAACCTGTGCAAGGATTGGAATCTGCGCTTGATAGCAAAGCAGGGAGGTGCAGCAGGGCAGCAGTGCTGGGCACAGTTAGGGCTTCAATGGAAAACACTCATCCCTCAACAGAGGGGCGTCACCTTCCTGATGGTCCTAGGGCAGTGCTGGCACTGGACACAACTGGGTCCTCTTGAACAGTTTTGTTGGAAATCATTGATGTAGATTTCACATAAAACTGAAATTGAGATTGCAGTTAAAAATGCATCTCTAGTCCTTGAGAATAGTGGGGAAAAAGGAGGATGCAATACACTGCCTACACAGTATCTCAAAGCCTTGCCCTGTTAAGAGTTGAATTTCAGAGCAGATGCTGCATTTTTTAAACTTCACAAGCACTTACTCAGTCTTTCCATTTCCATTAAGCTAATGAAAATCTGGTCACTAAAACTGAGATCACATGTTATTTCCACTGATAAAAAACAGAAAAATAGTGAAAGTTTAGTATTTAAAATTAGAGCAAAAAAAAAATCTCTAAGATCTATTCTGTCCCAAGTTTGACAGGGACTAGCTCTGCTTTTTAAAGTTAGAAAATACTTCAAGTTTATGCTTACTTTTAAGCAGTCAGGTAATCCTACTAAGCCAAAAAAAAAAGTAAGAATAAATAAAGGAAAACCACAGATACACTTTAATTATGTTTACAACCTTTAGTAAATAAGGAGGCAAATGTCTGCTAGGACTTCAGAGTCCAGCTTATAAGTAAATAAATAACCCATAATGAAACACAGCAAAGGCAGCTTCTTTGCAAAGGCAGGAGGAGCAAATTAAACTAAAGCTTGCCTAGAAATATTCATTTTTCTAGTGCTGTAAGATTTCATCCTTGTATCAAAACTATTGTGGTATTTATTCTGCTACAGGTTTCAATAGTTGAAAACAAACAAAAGTTTTGGCCTTGATTTCAAGTAAAGAACAAGTACTCTACCTCCTGAGATAGTAGAGAAAACATGAAAAAGGGAATTCAAGACTCTAAAACCAGAAGGCAAATAAAAAACATTACTTAT
This sequence comes from Tinamus guttatus, assembly GCF_000705375.1. The sequence goes on from NW_010589854.1 coordinate 45,636, forward strand.
TTATTGCTTAAATCTCATGACTTCTTAATGCATAGGATTGGAGATAATTGTCTTTTCTCTACAAGAAATAGATTCTTCTTCCCTTATTTGTGGTACACATAAAAATTACAGTTCAAATGTAATATATAGAAGTTCAAGGTAATTAATTATTTATAACAGAGATGAATATGCTGGTATCCTTTACATTTATGAGAACACAGTGATGAACTGAGTGTCTGAACCTGAACCGACTTAAAATACATCAGGAGTTCAGGATGTATGCAATAAGGAAGCAGATCTATCACAAGCATCCACTAAAATAATTAAGTCACAAAAATCTCAGCCACATAACTAATAACAATCCTTGAAAGATATGCTAAGAACATAAAACCTGAAAAAGACTTTTTTTTTTTTTTTTGCACAATTACAGATACAGTACTGTCTTCAGAGTCTAAAGGAAAAGAGCTCTGCTTTGCTGGAGACACAATCCATGCATGTCCAAACTACTTATGATCAGTCCTGTCAAAAAAACAGAAGAATTTTTCCTCATTTTATCCCATGTCTCTCCAGTCTCCTTTAAAAATGTCTAACCAACAAAAAGAACTTAAGTAAAAATAAATAAATAAAAAGACTATTTTCCTGTCTAGACAAGATATTGATCATCCTCATCACTATATGTACAGCCATGCGGTCACCCTTGGGAAAACTCTTTTACCTTTAAAGGATACATGTTTTTGAAGTTTCAGTAATTTCAATTTGATGGAGTTATCTGAAAGTTATTTCAAGTTTTCACACTTTTTTTCCCCTCCTAACAAAACATGGCAGACACTAGAGCTTGGTAGTTGTTTATCCTAGGCTGTAGGTTTTGAGACCGATGCTGTAGGAGTTTTCCAGCGACTTACCCACTCCTCCTCGTCGTACTCCGAATGATGAGGTATGGAGTCCTGTCGCTTAAGCTGAGCGGGGGAATCCTGATGTTGGGAATCCCCACCTTCTTCCGCGCCGCTTTGGGGCGCGACGGGCTTCTTGAGGACGCAGCCAGGCCGCGCTGTGTATAGTGCTAAAAGGGCACTTCTCACCAGCTGATCCTTGAAGGCGTGCACGAATAGCTCTGTCTAGGAGAGCAGGAGAGCGGGAGGTTAGCGAAAGAGTGCCACATGGCAAGATAGAAACGAGAGCCCTGAACGATACTTTGAGCAGCCTGGATGGGCATTTCAGGGTAGCCCAGGAGACAGGGAGCAAAGCAAAGCACTGAACAGCACGGAGCAATTCCAGGGTTTGGGGGATATTGTCACATTCCACAATCCCCTTGCTCTAAGGACTGACATGCAAGCACAGAATCTGTTACAAACATCATCTGTTTACACAGTCCTGCTCACTCATTCTCCTCCCAGACCTTGCCTGCAGGGACAAGTCTCTACCATCACTGGGTTTAAGAGTACCCAGCTACTGCTCCAGAGTTTTCTAACAGGTGTCAGATAAAGTGTGGTCAATAAATTGGTGTTTTTTTTCTTTTCTTCATACTGAACACATAGTATTCCATATTAAGTTACACTCAGTACAGTTGACTGCAAAGTGTCCGCAAAAGCAGTGTTCTCAGGGACAAAGTATAGTAACTGCAGGTATACACCCAGATAAAGCAGGTTTATTTCTTTAAATAAAAAAAACTTTGAAGTAGTTTTTCCAGGCTCTCTGAAGACCGTATTTAATCAGCAATCAACCATTTTTACAAGTTTTTCTGTTGACTGTGTAGCTGGAAGTTTGCTTTTCTTCGTTTTGAAAATCCTCCAGACTATAGACTATTCCCACTGCTTCCCCCTCCCTCAAATACAAAAAACAGTAATACCCAGGCTTTCTGCATATGGTTTTTTTTAACATCTCTAGACAGTATCTCTAGATAACAACGTAAACTGTTCTACTATTAATTTTCAAAGTCATCGTTAGGCCACAATCAAGTTTTGATATCAAATGCCGTATCTTGTAAACAGATGATGTTGATAAAGAACAGTATAACATTAGTCCCACTGAACCTCCTTCAAAGGGCTTCTGCAGCCCCCCAAATAAACAAGCTCCCTTCAGACCTTCCAGGTTTCATATGCAAAACCGCCACTAGAAGCAGCAGAAAAATCAGCTTCTATCTGCCTGCAAATCTTGCTCCTGGCCTCAGCGCTCCTTTTGTCTGTTCCTGTCCCAGCCCTTTTTCCTGAGGCTTGCTCTGCTCACAGACCTCTCTCCTCCTCCCGCACTTGCTCTGATCCTGCCTCCACCCCTGCAACAGCTCACTGACCACAATGGCCTAAACACTCCATGACTTCCTCAGAACTTCCTTGCTGGGCCCTTCAGGATGGAGTCCGGGCAGTCCCGAGCAGCCCAAGAGGACAAGTTCAGGTTCCTGCACCTCAGTGCACATCTGCTATAGAGAAAAAAAATCTATCTGACATGGAATCAACATGGAAGCAAATCTCTTTTTTCATACAGAGATGGAAGTGTTTCTGTAATTAAATTGTATTTAGGGATTGCATTGGTTTAACAAACTAGATTTTAACTACATTTTATTGCTGCTAAATACAGCTAAATTTGCAGAACATCACCCATTTATAAAATTCTATTGACATCAGAAAACAAGTATATACAAAGAAATGCAAACTTGGCAAGTTCTTTTAGATATTTGACTAAAGAATATTTCTGCAAATAAAGATAGGCATAGCTGGAAAATGAATTTATCAAACCTTCTGCAAGCTGCAAATGATGATACACTTGTCAACAGCTAAAGGTTTCTTTAATCAATTAGCACAAACTGTTGATAAAAGACACAGGAAAACACTATAGCAGATTCCAAATCATACATGGAGAAGCAGAACCATGCCCAACATGAAAGGATAAAATAAGCAGAATTATTCAATTTCATTTTCTGGGCAGCCTGCCTCCCATTTCTAATGAAATATTTGTCTTTATTGTAATTGACATCTTGTACAGCTCAGATATACTTACTAATACCTAACATTTTTACAAAGAACAAAGTGCTCTCCACATCAGGCTCAACCTCACCTTAAAATAAAAAGCCTAGACAGCATGCTTTTGTACCCAGAGACATTTCATCATCATGGACATCATTAATTCCTATTTCTTCAAACAGCCCTTTGATTTTTAAATGTGTATGAAGTGAACCTGAATAGATTTCTCTCTTTCACGAAGGGTGGGAGGGCAGAAGCATCTGTAACGTGCCAAGAGTACAGGCGGGCATCACGTAGCTTTACCCGAGGACGCTCCAACTCTGCTGAAATCCAGCCCAGAACTCCACTCGTCCTGCTCCTCCCTTGCTCTGCCAAGTGGGATACATGGACAGCTTGCTGGGGGTTCCTAGAGCATTTGGGAGCTCTGCAGGAGCCAGGGCTGCCTCTGCGGAGCCCCTTGTGCAGCTGCCGGCTCTGCAGGGGCTGCGGTGCCCGCAGGCCGCAGCGCCTCTCCCGGCTGCCCCCGCAGGCTCCTCTGCAACGGGGCCCTCACCAGCCACCGCACATGGCTCCTGCTTTCCTTGTCGCCCAGACACTTGACAAAGCAGCTTTACTTTTTCCACGGCCAGCTAAAATGGCCACCTTGGGCCGAGCGCGGCGCTCCAAGCCAAACGTGTCCGCGTGCTCCGCGCTCGCCACAGCGCGCACAGGGGCCGCCGCCTCCCGATGGCTGGACACGCACTCAGGTGATTCCTGACAGCCTTACTAAGTCACACCGATACCACATTACAGAAAACACAGCATGTGAAGCCACAGGAAAGCTTTTTTCAAGCCCTTTGGTCACAGCTATGATGCTTAGTATATTCTTAGGATAACACAGCTTCAATGTCCTTCACAGGCTTTAACTAATCCTCAAAATCACTCTGTGAGACAGGTGGAAAATATTATCTTCTTTAACTTAGAGCTAAGAAAACTAAGACAAGGAAGTGCCTACAGCTACAGAGGCAAATAATATATGAAAGATTAGAATTTGAGACTTCCTGGCCCCAACTTTCAAGCTTCTCCCTACAGATTATGTTGCCATTTCTGGTCATGCTACTATTCTAAACCTTATACGCAAGCCTGGCTTCAATCTTCTAAGCAGTAGCATGAAGTATCACAGAAAGCAAAATAAAATAATAGTTTATCCTACAGATTCTATAATAATCTATTTTTGGCAAACCTCGGTATACAGCCATTAGAGGATAACATAGGTACATGAAAGAAAATTTATTATTCTTTCAAATGAAGTTTATAGGTCCATGGTTGTCTATTACCTTTTACATAGAAAGCCTAAAAAAAAAAGGCTTTTTTCTGATGGCAACATTTTGAAGCTTATTTTAACAAGGCATACTTAACACTTCTTGATGCTGTGGAAGTCAATTTATGCAGAAAGAGACAGCAGTCAGGGATTTGGCTATTCCATTTTCCATTGCAGGGAAGATTTGAATCTTACTTTTTCTGAAAGCATCTTTAAAGAGTTCTTCAAGCTGTCTGGAGAACGCTGGCTTGCAGAATTAAGCAGCAGGTCTGCGTGGCTTGATATGAGAGGTTGTAGATGATTGATGTTGCTGAGAACTTCTTTTGCCTTGGCTGTGTTTTCAGGTGAATAATAAATACACTGGTACCTGGTACTGTAATAACAGAGAAACGGTTGCATAACGTCAAAATGGTTTCTGCTATTAATAACAATGATCACGTACAAAAAACTTTGCCACTGATATTGCAAGAATGGCAAGATACACAGTCTTCACTGATGTAACTTCTTTCTTTTAGGTTGAAAAGGAGTCCTTGCTTGAACATCAGAGGACAGTTGCCTGCCCATCAGTAGACACTTGAATAGTGCCATTCAAGCTATTTTTTTTTCAGTGCACTGTATGATCATCTCAAAATGGAATTTTATTTCTATACATATAATTCTGAAGAAAACTATTCAACTAGTTCACGTAACACCCACAAAGAGCATAAAACTCCTAAATCTTCCATCCAAACTCTGCTGTCACACTAGCAGCTGTCTTATGAAGCGCTCCAAAAGGGGCCATTCGTCATTAAATGATCAAGGGCCTCTATGATGTTTCCACTAGCATCAGAGCCCTGTCCAGCACTGGTAATAGCAACAGAGCTATTTCCAAAAAGGTCCATACCCAATTTGCAAGAAAAACTCCAAAAAAGGGTTGCGAAACAGAGCTAATTTTCACAAGAATCCCCCAACACATACTGCAAACTTGCTGCTTGCCTTTTGACTGTTCAGAAATGACTGCACTTGTACCTGTGTGACTGCTTCTCCTTTTGAAAACTTATCCCTTCCGTTCCAACGTTTATTCGTTAAGCAATACCTTTTATTCCGTTATGCAAAAATCCCACTTTTAAACAGCATGCACGCTTACTTATCCTTTGCTGCAAAGTACATCTTCCAATGTGTCACTCACATGCTCTCCTTCCCTTGGCCCTGCTTCACCCCTTCAGGGAAAGTCACCCAAGTCTGCAGTTTTAGACTTAGAATGTTAACACGGAGGAAAAACATTGGATAATGTATTAAACCCAGGTTCTAACTATTCTATGGCTTTGCACTCTGGGTCTGGCTCAGCAGCATGAAGTTTAAACATGATTTTAACACGGCTTCACTTTGCTGATCACTCAATGGAAAGCTCAAGGAACAGGAAAAAGAACCTAGCGAACTTCTGGATTTAAAAAAAAAAAAAAAAAAGCCAGATGTCAGGCCATTCCAATAGGCTGCACAGGAAATGCTGAGCCATCCACACCTTGTAATTACTTGTATTTTTTAATTATGTAAGCAACCCACTCCTGCAATATGACCAGCAACACAGCAGCCTATGAACTCCCTAGTTGCTTCTGTAGCCCCTGCAGATGGAGCAGGGACAACATCTGAGCAACACCCTCTACACTAACTGCAGCAAAGACTTACTCTGAAAAGCCCGGATACTGTACGGCCCCAAGTGATGACCTCCAATTCCTCTTGCAGGCTTCTCCCTCCCTCCTCCATCCAGCAGCTCCTGCAGGCGGAATTGGGCTCGCGCTCTGCCAAGCTCACCCTGCACGCACCCTTCTCTGGGACTCCCCCAGCACTGAATTCCCAGGTCTTTTCCCCTCTCACAGCTCTAAGCTCAAATACTGCAGCAGAAAAGCTACAGACAAGGCTATAAAAAAGAGGGAGAGGGATGCTAGTGTGGGTAGTACTTCTCTTGACATCTGTTGCAGCTTTTAAATAAAGGATATTAGCAAAACAGAATGACTCTTTCTTCAGAATGAGTTTGCTAAAGGAAAAAAGAAAAAAGGAAAAAAACACTTCTCCATCAGCTGTCACTGGCTAATTTTACCATTTCCTGAATTCCAGAAAACAGAGAGCAGAATATGAGAGCAACTAAAAGGGTGTTTTTGGTTTATTTTTGTTATTGTTGTTTTGTTTGTTTTTGAATAAAATTGCAAAGAAATTAAGTAATCCACTTTCAGAGATAAAATGCTTGGGGATATCTGAGGTTCCTACTAATGCTGTCTCTCAGATTAGTCTAGGATTTTCTGTGGCCTTACCTTTCATGAAAAGTCATTACTTATTCCAAATTCCCTGAAAGGAGTTTCCTTATAAATAAGCAAGTGTTTTTCAGAACTTGCAGCCACAGACAGTTACAGTACATGAGTAATATTACTGAAAAGAGAGCTCTTGATGAAAAGGATGGATTTTTTTTTTCTAAATGTGTTCTAATATAAGCCCAATAAAGAGAACTACAGATAAGAACCACCTCCTACACTAAGGTAAAGGCACTGTGGGAAGGTCCCATCTGTGAAATCAACAACACTATGAAATCTACCCCTGATATGTAAAATCTAGCACTGGTTATGTATCTTTTGATAGAGTCTGTACCTACGTCTTCTGGGTCAAGTCTCAAATTTGTCAGTAAGCATACTGTCTAGATACTGTACCAGCATTACCTATCTACATGTTACTTTCAGTGGCCATTTCAGTCCATTTCATTTTCAGCTTTAATGGTGGACATGCAATTTTAAAAGAGATTATATTGAATACAGCTGCAATTTAAACTCTAAATTAACAAAGTTTTTGCACGAGAACAAATACTGCAATATGCTAAATGTCTAATTTTTAATGACACTCAGTGACTCCACTCCTGCTGTTAATCGAGTCATTTGTGTGACTGACTTAAATTGTCACCATCTGGGACTGGGTTAAAAATCTTTCAACACTGAACATTTGACCTAGTGTTTTTCATAGCAGTAACTGGGAACGTTAAAATCCAGAACACAGTTAAACTGCACTCAGCCAGAGCAGCTCCCCACAAGCCACCTTGCCATTATGTGAATTACTGAAGCTACCAATCAAGGGATGTGAAATTTAAGCATCACATATGTAATGTCTAAAGCGAAGAGTTACAATCAAAACTTAACTGATTAGAATAAACACAGACACACAGTTCGCTGCGTCAGCAAATAAAGCTGAATCCTGAAATCAGTGCTGATACTGTGAAAACAGGCCCAAGGCAACGAGGCGCAGAAATTTCACAGGATTTTTGTATTCCCTTGAAATGTGAACAACTGACTACTAAGGAAAATGAAGTGATGTTATAGGTTCTATCTAGTCTATCTCTGTTTACGAGTTCTGGGTCTCCCTGAACCCTGGAGCGGCTTCTTGTTCTCCAAGGACAGTCCTGTCCCGCTGCTCCCTGCTCAGGGCTCCCCCAAGCCCCTTCCTTGCCCAGCCTCAGCCCTTCTCTGAGGCACGCTCATGGAAATGCTTCAGACAAGTCTGCCCAGAGGACCCAGTGCCCCAAAAAAATGCCATGAGGAGATTTTTATAATCAAGGGAAGAGCAAGCAAATTCTGCAGTTTCTCAGTGCAACTTCCAACAACCTTAATACACTGATTTTAGCACTGGTGCAAAAACATTCATCTCCGCCCATGTCTCATCTCTCACATACACACACGTACCTGTACACACAATAGACGTAAGGAAAGTGGCTAAAGAAAAATATCTCCCTGAAAAGGTCCTGTACATGCCAGGCTGCTACTTCCTCTTGAGAAGAAACTACAATTAAACACAAATCACTACTATTTCAGTATTTCTGGACTGTTCTATGATCAGTATCATTTCCAGTTCCTTAGAGAATGTAAATGGATCGAAGATGATGAAAGACAGTAATAGAAACCCTGAAGACCTCAGCTTTAATAAAAAATCTCTAGTAACGAGCACGTTAGTAAAAGAGCATCCCTCATCTTGATCAAACAAAAAGGTCTTTTTAGACAACTCGGCCTCTGAACAAGCAATTACAAAAAGCTATTTCAGCTTTCAGTTTGTGCCAATTTAAAGCAGGAGTATTTCTAAAGGGTTTGTTAAAAAGCAATGTACAAAACCACAGAACCTAACAGTTTCTAGGATGCCCCCATTTTCCCTGATATTAGCACGTGGACATTAAACATCTCATCCTCATAAGCTTACGTGTTTTGGCTAAAGGATAAACCATCAAATTAGTTTTGAAACAAGAGAAAGTCTTTGGTGTACCTTGAAAGCAATTTCTGAACATGTAAAGTAGTGAGGCCTGCGTGTAACTTCCAGAATGTCCGACAGCAACACTCCCACACAGCCAAACTCCAAATATAATGTCTACACTGGGCTATCTACACTGATGAAAAGACAAGTTCTTCCAACTGCTGACGTAATCCATACAAAGGCAAGTGAACAGAAGACCTAACCTGAACAAGTGATTTACTTTGTCTTCGACTGTACTTTGTCTTTGCCTGAACGGGTTATAAAACAACGGACCTGGCTTCAGGTAACATTCCAAGAAGTCCTCTCTAACTAAAAAAACACTTTTTTCTTCTTATTCAAGATGCTATTTCAAGAAGTTTATCATATATATAAAAAAACTACATATATATGTATATATATATGGCTTGCTTGGTGGTTAACAAATGAAAAGAGCCGCAAAAATGCTGCATTTTTATTCCATTACTGCACCTTCTTTCCTCTGCAAAAAAAAAATATATTCCATGGAACTGCAAATGTTTCTGACTTATCTTCAAACTGATATATATACAACTTACCATGTATGCTTCTGTTTGATAAACTTTCCTCAAAACAGACATTTCACTGGTTACTGCAGTTACCAAACTGCAAACACAACTACACTCTTGAAAATGGTGCACCACCATCCTTAAGCTTTCCTCCTATGTACTAATTTCACAAGTACAGGTTTGAGCAAAGTAAGGAAGGCCAGGTGTACTTTCTCACACAGGGACAGTGTGAATATTTCAATAAATTGCTTTGATAATAAGCCTGAGGCTCGAAGGTACGCAAGACTGTCACATGACTGACAATGATGCTTGAAAGCTAACAGGACCTTCTCAGACTGTCTTGAAAAATGATCTTTTTCCACATCCTTCTTTAGGGTTTCAAATCATTTAGCCAAGAGGAAACAGAAGCAAAATCTGCATTTTTTTTCTCCACTATTCACTTCATATTCTGACTGATATCTCAAGGTGTCACTTCTCCCTTCATCCAAAGCTTCAGAAAAGCTGCTTCCATTGTAAAACAGAAAATTTAAATTGTAAAAGCTGCCCTTAGATACATCTAAGTGGCCTCCTTATGCCACTTAAGCATCCTTATGCAGTTAAACAGGTAAGCATCTAAAGTAAAGTTGTCATTGCACAATGGAAAACAAAAATCCTCTGTGTTAAGAACACAAATAGTCCTTTCCAGTGCTTAAAATGCTCCTGCTCTTGAATATTCAAATAAGTGAGATGATATTCGGAGCCTGCTTTATGCCTTCCACGGGAAGGTCCTGCATGGGCCCAAAGACAACTAAAACACACGCTGGGTTTCTTCTTCGCTGACCACGGCAGCGGACAGGAGGTGAGCTTTGGAGGCTCCTTCCTTTCTGCTTCGGGACAATTCAGAGACTATAACTCCTGAAGAAATGGTCATTAAATCTACTTTGATTTCCTTTTATTTCCATGGCTTCCAAGTGGTATGAGCAAATATCATCTTTTCCACCTATACTTTACATTTTCTCAAATCATTTATGTCATTGAGAGGTTAATGCCAACTTCTGCTCAACTTTTAAATCAACAATAGATTTTTATAATGTCCCATTTTATTCTTTAACATATTCTGCCTGTGAAGCTTTAAGCATTTAACATAATAGAACTAATTTTCTACTGGCAGACATGAGGAATTAATCTACCATATATAAAGCACTTCCCCCATTCCCATCCAAAAGCTTTGCCACTGACTGCAGGAGTTTGGCACAATTAGTCCAAGGGTTGAGCAGTCGCAGCTCCTGGTGAGGTCTGAGACAGTTTGGGCTGCCTAGGACTTCTGGAACAGCCACAGCAATACATACATACCTCAAAGCCTTAGCTAACAAAACATACAAATAACACTTTAGGAAAGGTTTAGCAGTTAACAGTACTTGAGTATAGTGCTGAACTGAACTCTTAGTGATGGCCTTTACCTTTTCTTATTCTGACTTTCTGAAGAATAAGAAAAATAATATTTTCTTATCTACTTCACAGGGCTGTCAAAAATGAATATGCTACCTCAAGCTACTGTTTGTTTACTGAAAAATTTTCTGCAGATACTTTCTACTTAGCACAAATATTGCAGAAAAGGTGTCTCATTTTGAACAGCATGTTTTCAAGCAGAGGTATTCCTCAGGCTCTCTAGAAAATGGGAAACACCACAATTGCTTGCATTCAAAATAATCCTTGCCATTAAAAACATAATACTTCAAATTTGCAGTCTAGCAAAGCAGGGAAGATGAAGGGGCTACTTTATGAATGAATTCTTATCCGGTCTTACTAGATATTGTCTAATGCACAGAAGAAATTGCTTTATTATTCAGTGAGCATGTAAACACATCAGCGCAGTTTTCCTTATATATTCTCAGTTCCTTCTAAACATACGTACTTTCGCCTTTCTGCCTCAAATTTAGCCAGCAGTTTCCAGAGGCCGCCGTTCTTAAAGCCCTGACAGTGCGCGGCCGGGGCTCCCACGGTGACCACGTCGTACACGGCATCTGCAAGGGGAACACACAAGCGCTGAGATCCGCGTCCACCTGCGCCCGAGGCACAGCCACCCCACGAAAATAGGGCAACAAGGGTATCATTTCACTAGGAATAATTGAGAAGCTGCATCTGGAGCGGGCAAAGAGATAATCAATCTCTCCCCACAGCTGCCTGGGCACCTTATACCTGCCTGATTTATTGCTACCTCTAAATCACACGCCACAGCATAGAACAATATTCTAGCTCTGCGGTTTACCAACTTGCAATGTAAATTGGCCCTTTGTGTATTTCACTTTATTACCTCTTCTATTATTTAATATGCAGTCATATTGCAGGGCACAGAGTCATGCATTTTAGGGTCAAAACGAACCATTATGATGAGGTGGTCTGACTGTGGGAATAGCACAGGCTGCCAACTGCAGCCAGGGGTTTCTGCATCTAGAGCATAACTTCTGGTTGAGCAAAGGCATCACTCTGTCTCCTTTTCTGAGAGAAAGCACGTGAAAGCACAAAAACAAGCATGAAAGACCATGCATGAGTGTGTGAACAAAATCTAATCTTGATTTAAAGACTTCAAACAACAAATTCACTGCAGTCCCACAGAAATTGCTCCAAAGATAAAATCAGCCTTACTAGTAAAGGTCTACATTTCATTCCTATTTTGAATTTGTTTGGTTTTCTCTCAGATCTAACTATCCTTTTGCTGCTAAATTGAAGGGCTCTATTCCCTGAGATTCATTTATCTGGGATATCTGTGTGCACAGAACGAGCACGCCGCTTGTATTCAGCCGAAACATTACCACAACAGGAAACCAACTGCTCAAACATCTCAACTGCTGAGACCACAGGGCTGCTGTAACTCTGTATGTGACATGTTTGAGACATGACTGATGAACTTTCCGACAGATACAACCTTAAAGAGCTGGAGATGAAACACCTTTTCAGAGAAAGCCTTTCATTTGGGGCTTGTGATTGATTTTCAGTGTGAAGGCAAAGATTTAATTACATCCGGAACCACAGTCGTTATTCCCTCAAAGTCTTGGTATTTACACTTACACTAAGCAGCACCTGTATTATACCCAAGCTTGCTGGAAGCATAAAAACAGAGGTCAGATTGAGGCATTTTTAAAATGTCTTGCTGAAGGAAACCATTACAGGATTGTTCTTTGTGAACTATTTTATTCATCAAGGAAGCTTTCCATGTAAATTAAAATCTAATCTTCTCCTAAAATAGAACTTTTCTTGCATTCTGATGATAAATATCCCTAGAAGCAAAAGCACTGTACAAATGATTCACAGTTAATGAACTGTGCTTTACTTTTGAAGCTGAATTTCAAACCATATTCGCTCAAATTGATTTGAGCTCTAATGCACTGGTGGCTCCTCAATTCCTGCTTAAAAAGAGAAGTGACAAACTTGGCTTAGCCTCAGGTGAGCTTCAGGGGTCCTAAATTGCCCTTGGCAATTTAGGCTCTTCTTGCTCTTCAGGGACATTTATCCCTAATCCACAATCTCAGGCAATTAGAGTTCCACCATTACCTGATAATACGCAGTTTTGCTGCTTTCAGCAGCAATGGCTTGAAACCAAAGAAGAGGGGAACCCATCAGGCCAACCAGGTGAATTCTGAATTCCATTCAAGTTCTTCCTTAACGAAGGGTCTTAAAATAACCAGCCTCAAATAATTATTCCAGAATTTAAACACAAAATATACACAGGAAGATCAGAACCTAAGGAAATTAAGGCTTTAAATAAATCATTGTTCCATAACAATTATTGTATCTTGGAAAAACCACACCCGTCTCCTGGTGAGACAAATGGAGCATTAACACCAGCTACCTGCACACCACCGAGTTACCCTCCTACCTGCTGCCAGCCACCTGCTCATCCCCCCGCCACAGAGCTCCTGCAACACGGTGGCACCAGAGGCGCATGGCAGAAGTTCAATAAACTTGGTCTTTATCCAACAAATTTAAAGAGTCAAGGGATTCCTGTCTCAAACAGGGCTCAATCTAGGCTTTGAACCAACAATCTTGGCTGTTAAAATAGTGCATCAGCCTCCCGCTGACACACAGCAGCAACAGCACTCGCTGTATTACAGGGCATACAGAAACACATGCGAGTCTGTTGAGTACAGTGAGCTTATTTCAAATATGCATTTCACGATTATCTCTTTCCCCATTTCTTTGCCCAGAATAGCCTTCAGGAGTGACACATAAGCAAGGGTATAGTAAAACTATGGCAGCATTTCAATTCCGTAATATGATGAACAAGGGAGAGGATGTGCTATCTACCAAATGGAGAGCGCTACACCTCTCACAGCCAATCAATACTTTTCTCAAAGCTGTTTCTACTGGAAGCTTAAGCACATAGGTACTTTCTATTCAATTTTCAGTACCCAATACCAACCTGAATCAAAGTTCAGTCAAAGTAAACCTCTTATTAAGAGCGTTGAACAGCAAAGCTTATATCCACGTGAGCACATCTCATGCAATTAACACCTTGCTCACGTCCCAAAACTGGCCCCGTCCAACAGCTTTGCGGCTCATCAGCTCGGCTAAGCACAACCTCGCAGGGTGCTTAGGTGCCTGCCACCCCCAGCATCCCCACGTGTCCGCTGCTGCTTGCACCCTGGATGCTCTTGGATGAGCAGCAAAGCATGACCTGCTAGACGCTGAAGTGCTGCTTGCACCAGACGGATGAGCAATTGCATTTATCTAACATGAGAGGCAAGGCTGCAGCGCTTGCAAAATAACATTATTTCTGCAACTTGAACATAATCAATACATGAAAGCATAATCATTTTGAATTACTTTTTGTCATATTCCTACATAGTGCTACCAACATTTCCTAAACACGTTGAAGAACCCATTTTGGGTATGCAGAAATAAAAAGAGATGCCTACAACTAGAGCGCCAGCCTTGCAAAGATATAAGTGTAGGCAAAAATTCAATGATTTCAACATAAGTTCTCTGTGTTACTGTTTTGCTATCTCTAATCTTGAGAGCAACTAAAACAATGTTAGCTACTTCTCTTATCAGTGGAGCAAGTGAACATTCTCTGAAGAAAACAGGCAGTTTTAATATTTAAGATAAAGTTCTAAATTTAGAAGATAATTCTAACAATCATCTGTTTTTCATTTATGAATTAGTCATATCTCACAAAGAAGCAGTCTTTGGAAAAGAAAAGAAAAGAAAATTTCATTAAGAACAAAACTTGGGTAGTGTTAGAGCTGTCATGGATGATGGAATGGGTGGCTTCCTTCGTTTTCATTTACCATATAAACACATAAGGTACTTTACCATATACACACATAAGGTACTGCTGCCAGAGTTGCTTTCTGGAGGTGGCAAAAAACAGGGTTCTGACCATTTGAAGTCATTATAGACCTAAAAGTACTTTCTCAAAGCTAAAGGAAAACGGGCAAGTGCCAGATTTATGCCCAAAACCAAGGCAGGAAATAGCCACATGGAGACTTCCCAGGGCCCTTCCAGCAAAATGAAAAATCGAACACATTGAGCCTGTAGAGTAGGATAAGTTTTTAAGTAATTAAAAGCTTGATTTTTATTTTAGAATAAGACACACAGCAATCTAGTCATAGTCATACAGGAAGTCTCCTATATCAAGTCATACCACATGAAAGCTACACAAGCTAATAAAGCACACATTTCACTGACTGGCAAAGTGCACACAAGATGAAATCAATCTCAGAATTATCCTTATGAGTAACTGCATTTTTCCTGCAAAACACACTTGCCTGCTCAGTGTGCTTTCCAATCTGTGCAAGGCCTAATTGAACACAAATTTACCAATTGAATACTACTACTTTCAGTGCTTTTGCCTGAATAATCTTCATAGTCCATCCAAAAAGTTAAATTTGCTAACAGTCTTCTATTATGCGTAAACATCAAATTGATCAAGATGTGCCTCTCTGCCAGCATGCATTTTTTGTTCTCTTAGTTATCCCAAAGCATGTCCATTGGACCTCCATTCTTGAAAACAGATATATAAATTAAGGTATCACTTTAAAAGGGCCAAAAAGGAAACTTCTCCTTTGCTACAGCTTGATTTGAAAGAAGAACCTGGAAAAAAAAAACAAAAGTTTAAAGAATCATCATCTTAAGCATGCAGCAGATGTTCTGTATTTGTTTTTATGCTAGGACAATATTTGCACATTAGCAGCCTTTAATTCATTTTTAATGTGTAACTGTATATTAGAAAAAGAATGGCTCACTCACTGAGTCCCAGCATGTACCCATATTGCAGGCAACAAAACAGCTTTTAATTCACAGAACAATCTAATTTTTTATTTTAGATGATAGATATTTTTCCTGTTGTCTGAAATTGATCTGCAGTCTGCTGGAAATGATACTACAGTTAATGTGTTATGTTTATGCAGTGCTAAAAACACAAGGCACAGAGCTATGACAGTACATTTTTCCCCCACCAAAAAATGTGGTTTTTTTTCCTTAAAACAAAAACATTACATTGACTAGGCCATGCATTCTTCCCAGAAAGTTCAAACAAAGAAGTATAAACTGGTTGAAAGAACATAAACTATAAATTAGTTTTCTTTCTAAGAAGTCAGTATCAGAAAAGGCACAGTGCTGTGGGTTGCATTCTTCAAAACTATCACAAAAAAGTGAAAACTGAGATTATGAATAACTAAGGATTACTATTGGGCTATACGGAAAGATAATTTAAGTCTGGCAGTACAAAAACTTACTTTACCTGAAGATATTTAATAAGGCATATGAATGAAATTAAAAGCCTTACATCTGGAAAGAAAGGTTTTCTCACTAAGAAAGCGCAACATCTACTAATGTTCATCTGCTGAAAAACTAGTATTTCACAAAATGCTAAAC
>NW_010589854.1:61783-113045 GCF_000705375.1 Tinamus guttatus
CCTGCTGAAACTGCCCTCACCATGAGTAGAACAGGCCTGAGCCTCCCAGCACAGAGCACATGGCCAGAGGGCACCGGGGAGCCCGCGCTGCAAGGCTGCACGAGCAAACTTCTGCCCAACAGGCTGCAGAAACAGGTGCCATGCTGCAAGGAGTGGGGGGCCTATGGAGAATGCTACCCAAGTTTAGTAACTTGCAGTAATAATAATAACTTAAACTAAGAGCAAAACTAGCAAAAAAAGTAATTGGCAGTGTCACCGATTCAGATTTGATGAGAAATCTGGGCATGCAGGCTGAAACGGGGCATCGCCTGTGACAAGGAGCAGCGGAGGGAAGCATGAGGGGAGCTTGAGACAAAATGAAAGCAGGCAAGGGGACTGGAACTACATCAGAAAGGAACTGGTAACAGGGTGGGTGAGGAGAGTGCATCTTGAAGCAGGAAAACAAGAAGAGGCAGATTGTTTACGGGAATTGCTCTGATCAAAACTCTAAGCTTGAAAAGCAATAACCGGATCTGGAACGAGGGAATACCGCCAGGAAGAGACTCGGATGAGAACAGATTGAAAGGGACAGGCCAAAACCAAGAAGACAAGAGAAGGGCCTGCGCTTGCCAGAGCAAACAGCTGCGCAAGGGCCAGGGCGGTCCCAGCGCAGGGTTTCCGGGCCGTCTCGGGCCCCCTGCTCAGGGCAGCCCCGTGAAGTGAGAACCCCTCTCCTCTGGCACCACGTGGCAGGAGCACCGCTGCTGCTCCCGCTCATGCTGAACTCAGGTGCGGGGCACCCATGCAGTGCACTGATTTCAGGACATTTCAATGTTTAATTTGTCAGTATCAGCATGATCGATTCCACTTTCACTATTTGTTTTAAAAAGCACAATTAAGTTGTATTTAAAGACCAAGTAAACAACCCCCATGTGCCATTACAATAGTTACTGTTGTTGCAAGATTAGACTCTTTGAAGTTACAAAACATCAGAATGTCACAGCTTATGCAACCTTAACTTGGCTTGCACTGGAATAGGAGCCATGAAACAGCCTTGAATGACATATCACATGCCAGCTTCTTCCACCTCCTTCAACATGTAGGATCTTCGGTGCTCACTTTGAAAGCAGCAGCTCAATATCAAGTTTCCAACTTTTACTTTGATGCTTAGACTCAACTATATTGCTCAGGCCTTCTAAAATGACAGGATTACTCATTTCCTCAAACCTGCCCATTGCACTCATCACTATAGTCTCTGGAGGCTTTACAAATATTTACAAAACAATTTTAACTAGATTTAAAAAAAGCCTATAACTCCACACGTTTTAATAGCAGGAAAAAACTGCAAGTTGGAGAACTTCATACATTAATATGAAATATGAGGGATGTGATTCTGCAGGGTACGCCTTAATGCATGCCTTAAGCAGCACAGCTCCCCGGGACTTGAGTTACATCCATCCTTTTATTGCAAAATGGAGCACTATTTGCAGGTTTCCAAAAAAGAAAAACCCACAATGACCCCTTCTCAGAAGGGTGACCTGCCTCGTGCCACATAGGGACTTTGTAGCAGAGGCATGGATAGTGTCCAGTTCTCCAGAGCAATATTCAATTGTCTTAGCCTTGACTGTCTTATCCTTCTAGAGCTGCACAAATAATAGAATATTCAGTATGATGACTGAACTGAAAAGAGAGGAAAAAAAAAATCACCCTCCACACATCAGGAAAAAAATCATTTCAGGTCACACTAAAAGAAGAAAGTTCCATAGTTCTACTCCATCCCAAACTAAGTGTTTTAGATTAACCCGAAATGATTTGCTTAGCTCTTCTCTAACCCTCTCAGAATTTTGTTATATTGCTGTTTTGAAACAAAAATACTTAACATTTTCAAAAATCGCTTCTTATTTTAAAAGCTAGAAGTGTTCACCAAAACAATATGAATATAAAACAGCCCTAACTTCTTTAAATGTCTTTTTTCAGTGACTATACTACTAAACCAAAATTGCTGTCTAATGCAATCTTCTGACACACTCGCTGCAGTCTTTCCATTTTCAGAATAAATGGAGCGCCATGCTAAGAGCAGCCGCCTTCATTCAATCCCCAAAATTGTCCACTTGAGCGTGAGGTAGGCATCTCCTGGAAATGACAATTCATGATCATAAGACGGAAATGGGGGAACGTTTTGAAAGTCCTTTTCACATATAGTATCTCACTTTCTGTATATTGCCTATCAGGGAAACAAAGCAGTCTGCCCTGGTGCTCAGCGGAGATATTTGTATCTCATGGACTTGTACGGATACAGTCCCTCAGAACGGCACTGTGGGTGCTAATCTTCTGGTGAAAAGGCCCCTTTTTAAAGGCAAGCTGTTGTTCAGCTAGAAACAAGGCAATTACATCAGTGTTAATCCTGTTCCGAGGGCGCCAAGGAGGGAGAAGGGCAGCTGCCAACACGTCAGTGCTTCTCCGTGCCAGCTCCTCCGCCCTTGGCTGGACAGCAGTGAGAGGAGCCAAGGCAGAGGTGACGGCCACGGCCTTCCACAGGGAACTCGCCAGCTGGCTTCGCCTCAAAACAGAGCCCCCGCAAGGCAGCAAGCTACCTCAGGAACCCTGCATCCCGCGCCAGGTAACAGGCGCCTGGTCTAACTGGGAACAGCGACACTGCCGCGTGTCAGCGCCAGGCGCTGCCCCTCACAGGCTGTCCCTGCCGGGCTGCTTCCCGAGCGGGAGTCCCGCTCCCGGGCACAGCAACCTCCCAGCTCCGCTGCAGAAGGCGGGGAACGGCCTCCTCCAAAGCTCAGGCACGGGGCTGCTAAGGTAACTCCAGAAGGCTACAACAAAGGCCCAACTCCTAAGCAAAATCTCGTGTGTGAATTGGTGACATCAGGAAAGCAAAGCCTGCATTGAAATATAAACACCTGAAAAGACCGGATCCAGGTTGTATTCACACGGTCAGTTTTATCATTTGCTATGTTGGGAGTATTTGAATTTGCGTTCTCATGTGTTCTTTCAATACTACTTTTGTGCAAACACAGTAAAAGTAATGTCTATGCTTGCCTTGCTTTCATTACTAAATTTGTAAATTTTAAGTTATAATATGCATATTTTACATAGAAAAACATTTCCCTTTTCTCATCTGATTAACTTTTGCTAAGACAATATTGTAATACATTTTAGAACATGAAGCGCACTTTACCTGTGGGGGAAAAAATTCCAGCAAAATGAGATTTTCAGCCTTACAGACAGCAGAAGCAATGTTCTGGGCAATAATGGAGTGGGGTTTTTTAAGCCTAAAGTATCTTTGCATCTGACTACAGAGACCTGCAACTCTCTCCTGCCCTCTACCATTCCCTTTCCACTACCCCTTTTTGCCACCTTCCGCCACTTTTAACTAAATATTAAATAAACTCAATTTCTAGCTTTTCTCCCCTGTATGCACTCCTTTCAAAAAGGGAGTAACAAATCTCCGGAAAAACATACACAGAGGAAGTAATTTTCCAGCAGTATATTGTACATACCTGAGTGTAGGCCTCTTCACTTTTTACACTTTTTTAATCTTTAGTATCATTACTGTGTTGGGGGGAGGGGGAGGAGGAGTCTGTTTTTAAGAGACGGAGAAGATGGCTACTCTTAACACAGGCTGCTTCTGTCCTCCTCCAGTAACCTTGGGTTCCCTTGGTCCGTTACTGTCACCTCAAAGCACAGTTAAGTCAGTTAAAATCACCAACCCTCTTCAAATCAACAGGGCCCATTACAGACCTTTCAGAATTTAAATTTACTAGATTATTATTTTTTTTTTTAAGTCTCAAAAGATCATTTCAATAGTTGCCTGCAAGTGCTAACTATTACAGTGATCTCTTCATAACCTGTTTATTGCTTTGAACATGGCACTTTATGGGAAGCTTGCACAAGGTAATTAGCGAAGCATTAAAAACCCCATAAATGAGTTCAAACACAGAAATATAGGAACTCGCCTGCTGGATCAGTCAGTACTCTGCCAAAATCCAAACTGGAATATTCTGATGATAGTAAACAGCCATGAATAAGGCTAAATTACACTTTTGCACCCAAGATGCAGATGAGTCTATGGAATTTCATGTAAGAGATGAGCTTTCCGCACACATTTAAGCAGGTGCTCAATTGCTCCTGAAATGTTTGGGCCCAGCTAAACCCGCTCCTTGGTTCACAGTCTGCAACCCTCTTCCTTTTTGCCCTGAGATCAAGAATAGTCATCTCAGAGCAATCTGGAACAACAAAAACCACAGCCTGTATTAAAAGATGATGAACAAAAGATGAAAGCACAGATTTAAACACATTTTGGAAGAGAAGGCTCTGTCTCTAATACCAAATTCAGCAGACACTATAATAAAAACCATATACCCAATTCTATAAAAAAAGGAAATAATATTCTGCTGTGCATTTCCATTGCATATTGAACCAAAAACTAATTGCTCCATTTCTCACAATGTATCCAAAAGTCTTTTTAATAGGCTTCTATGTAGAAAGCTAGAAATGGTTATGAAAATGTTGCAAGTTTTCCCCAGATACATAAACAGATTTCCAAAAGTAATGTCTTATTTTTATCTCCAATTTTGCAATTTTTCCTACCTTTAAGATACCCCTTTTTCAGAAACACTCCAGGCTGCACACTTAGGTATATGTAACACAACTCATAAAGCCCATTTTACCTCTCACAGGCACAAAATTGCAGGAGCAAGGCCCAAGTGGAAGCATCAAATGGTAAGGGAATGTGGATGTAAGCAATAATGTGAAAACACGTGCTGGGATGGGAAGTATGAAGATGGGCAGCAGAAACCCAACGCTAGCAAGAAGGCAGCAACAACAAGGCTCTGTCGCCAGAGAACAACTGTGCCTGTTTCTTGCATGTGTGCGTGTCTGCGTGTGTTAGACAAGAAGACTTGTCATCTGTTCCCTGGGTGATCTGTGTGCCATCAAAAGAGAAGAAATTCAAAGGAACAAATGGTTTGTTCTGCAGGCGCCTCGTGCTCTTTTTTATGAGCGAGAGTTCCTACTGGAGGAAGTGACCAGATGTCTTTGTGCACATTTGTCACCACTGCTGTCTTAGCTAGCATGCAAACACCATGGTGCATTTCAGCCCCTGGCCCTGTCACATTTACACAACAGCACCCGGGAACTTTGGAGCACCGGCTGCAGGCAGGACAGCCCATGGAGCACACAGACCTGCTTCTGCATCACATGGGACAGCCTGCCCATCCTACAGAGACACTCGTTTGTTTTGGCACGCTGGGGACAATGACAGCCATGCTAAGGACATGCAAATCCTAGCTGGATGTTGCTGCTATACCATACGCTGCTACAAGCAACTTTAATGAGTTTCAAAGGAAGTTGGCAGTAACTAATTGGTTTCAGTTGGCAGCCAGTACTCAGCACTTGCAGAGTGCTCGAGTCAAGAAAACGTGCCAACAGAACAGGCACACCCACTTGTACAGCCTTTCTGCCTGCTGCATAACTGCGTGCCACACTACCTGCAAAAACCTGCTGGGATGCATGGAAAAAAATTAAAGAAAACCTTTGAGTATCACCCAAAAAACAACAAAAAACACAAAACCTGTATCAACCAAAATACAAAAAAAATATACCTTTTCCCCCTGTGTTTTACTTCTGTTGAACACTCATGTATAAAATGGCAATAAACCTAGTTAATTCTTAATCTCTCCAGGAGACAGGAGGCTACTTTCATACCTGTATGCTTTTCGAGCTCTGCAAGAGTATCCTGGTACAAGCTCATCATCTGATCACAGTGAGCAATAACATTTTTACGCATATTGTCCCAGTGAGGAGCGAGCTCTCCCAGCTCCTTAAGTTCCTGATTCCTGTATCAAAAGGCAAAAAGAGATGGCAATAATCCAAAAACTGCTTGTTAACAAGTATAAAAAGCATTTCTTTATAGAAATAAATGATTAACTTGAGTCCGCTTTCATGGCTCCTGTGCAGTTCCTTGATTTCAGCTCTGTTTTCAGCCACACAATAAAGAATAAGGCAGAACACATAGTACTTTTGCGCTCAGAACTTAACTTACTTGTACAAAACACAGTGGCCTGCAAACTTAAATACCATTTCTTCCCTGGAGGTGGGCTCCTTCCAAAGCTCCAGAGAGAAAAATTTGGTGAAGCAGTGGTTAAATGCTGTTGTAAATGATAAAAAGTTCACTTCTTTTGTGATTTTGGTGCTCTTGGCATGAATTCATGTGCACCATAAACATAATTTTAGCACCATTTCTATAAATGTCAGTCTAGCCAGGATATGAGCAACTACATTTCTTTACTGCTGAAAACAAACATTCCTTAATACCTAATCTCCCGCCTTACAGCTGTGTACATCAGGTCAAAACAGCAGTGTTATGGAAACCAAACATGACACTGAAAACCCAAAAGGAAATCCTTTAGCAAATTACCAGTTTTCCTGTACATTCTTTTGAGAGGTGACCTGAAATGGAATTGAGATCACTTTAATTTCCTACACAAACAAGCCCAGCTGCAGTGCGCCGGGTAGTCCGCTTGCTTTCCCCACTTCCGCTCATCCCACAGCTATCACTTTATCCTGGGAGGTTCCACTTTTAATGAAACTGAAAATGAAAGATCTCGAGTCTTGAACTGTTTGGAATTGGTCGGAGGCATCTTGTGCAACATGATCCCGTTCCCCCCTACTTTTCATCTAAGTATCAAGCAGAGGGTTTTGCTGCAATTCTTGGAAGTCTCAGAAAAGACTCCCAGAAGATACCCCATGAAAAAAATAAAAATTACTTAAAAAGTAAAGAAAAGAAAAAGAAAAATCCAACCAAGAACACAAGATAGGAATACAGCAAAACCTACAGAAGCAGTTCTGAGCACTAGTCACCAATTCTTATAATGATTTCTTAAGCAAAGTCACACACTGATGCTTTTCCCAACACTATTTGCTTTGTGCTAAGGAGCATTAGAGCAAGTTATACAGCACAATGCTGCTTCTGAGTAAGGCAAGAGCCAACCTCAGACACATGGCACTCGAAGCAGTATTCAAGCTTTTTGCTTTAGGCCTTAAAAAGTATCAAAGCAGAAACAAAGATACCCATGCAAGGCCTCAGTGGGGACTTCGTAACAATGTGTGACAACCTTTTTCCCTGTTTTATTTACAGGAAAGGTGGAAGCAGATAAATTCCATTCTCCTCCATCCATTCATCCAGTGAAGTTGGACAAACTCAAGACAATCCAACTCAACATCTTCCCTGCTGGTTTTAAACAGGCTGAAAATGGGTCATCCCACTGCACCAAAGTCTCAGGGTTTCCCCTAAGAGAAGCCTGAAAGATTTGACCTGGTATTTATTTGAAGTGAAGGTATTTTGGCTCTTAGCCTGTACATGGTAACCTAATATAACAGTTTGGGGATCAATGCTCAGACTTGGCTGAGCACCGTAATGTTCCCGCTCCTTGACAGCAATATATTGTTCCACAGAGAAAAAGAAATTACACAGGGAGCATTGGATACCAACACATCCCATGCAGGGAACCTTGCCTTCCTTGGGAGATCCCCTTACTTTGCCTTTACTCTAAAGGCCCAGGTGACCATTTCTACCCCCCCCAAAAAAACATTTCAGCCTGCACAGTTCTCAGCTGGGGCTTTCAATTCTGTCCCCCACGACCGCTGGTGCTGCTGGGCCCCTGCTCAAGGCGAGCAACAACAGGAGGAGAAAACCTCACCTCAAACCGAAACCCTGCTCGCAAGCCAGAACGGGTTTCATGCTCCGGCTAGGATTTAACTCAGCTGACAGACCTCAACGGGAAGGCCAACTTCAAACCACGCCGTATTCATTTTAACATGCTTTCAAAGCATGTCAAATCCTGCTCTTTTTGTGAACGAGGCTTGTATTGATTTCATCTCAGAAACACATCACTCAAGTTAAAAATGCAGCCCCGCGTACCTTATAAAAAGTCACTCCTAATCTGCAAGGTTTTATTAAAGTAATCTTGCAGTTTTACAGCAATCTGGAACATGCATAACATGGACATTTTAAATATATTTTTCTATATGTATTTTCCCTGAAAAAGCAAAGGTAAAATCAAAAGTATGAAATGCAAGTATTATATGAATTAGATATTATTTCTCCAAAAACATTTTTTTCAAATGCAATACTGCGTTGAAGGCATTCACAATTTTAATACTGTTTGTGAATTATTATTTGTCACTGCTGCTGATGGCTCATGACAATTCTTCAGAGTTAGTGCTCAAGAGACCATCATTTTTGTACCTCAGCCTCATCAACAATAGTACTGCACATTATCATCACCAGTTTGCCATCCCTCAGAGTAAACAGACTGAAGAAACATAATTTTTCTATACTAGAAGTCTACAGTCAACAGTAATATCTCAAACGACATCACATCCCATCTTAAAAACATCCTTTGTTTCAGTAATACCCTAAATGCTTTATCTTGGAGCTTACTTCATTGCACAACTTTTGCGGTAAAAGCACATGGCAAATAGTGACCACAAGCCACATGACAAAGTATTAAAATGAGGAAATTAATATTCATAATATGTATTGGTTCCCCACAAGGGCATTTTTTGGACAAGATTCGCCTTTTCAGTGTAGCCATGAAATTTTGCACAACTTGTCAACATGGCAGCTAGCTCAGGGCAAGCTCAATATTGTTAAAATAGAGCTATTTATCTTGCTCTTCCCCCACTGCAAACCCCCTCTCAAAGCCTTTTCTGGGTAATTGCACACATCAGGATAACAGATCTTCTGCTCTACATCAACTTCAGCCCTTCCTACAGCATCAAACCCAAGCTTTATCTAAATCTTGCTACTTAGCTCCACAAACCACCTTCAAGATGGTCTTTAAGAACACAATATAGAAACTCTCAACCAAGCTTCCCTTGTCTCCCACACCGACTACTACATGAGTACGTCAGTATTTTTCTCTGCAGCCTTCACATCTATATTTGCATCTAGTCAGAAAGCTCATGTAAGCAGCCTGGCTCAGTTCCCCTCCTCTGCACTGAATATAAGCCAATTAGTTACATTTAATTTTTTCTCAGGCACTTTTACTCTTCCATACCAGTTCTTTCTTTTAACTGAAGAATGATTCCAGCTTTAATTAAATGTTTCTAGTATGGTTTTCTATTACGGTTGAAAGAAGTTCCTTGTTAAAAACCACAGACATACATTTTCCCCCCATTCTTCCCCGTGTGTCTCTTGCCATTATGGTAGAAAGTCAACAGTGGACCCTGATGTGCTGAGAGCACTATACATCTGCTGATGGAAAGCAGAGTCCAAAGACTGCAGGACTGGGCACTTCTATAGGACTGCAAAAAATCAAATAGTCTGTTGTAGTGCAGTCAGACATGTAACAAAACTACAGGCATTTCTGGTTCCAAGCAAGTTTTCAGTGAATTTGGGCACTCAACGCCCAGATTAGGATTCTGCCTTTTGATTTACCAACTCATGCGTATTTTTTTTTTTTTCAGTTTGCCCATGATTATAATGAATTAGTGAGGGTACAAGAGAGGCACAGAGAATTTCCTTTATTATTCACATAGACAGTCTCTATAGAAACTGTATGTCAGGGACTCTAATGAACACAGCAGTAAAGAAAGAGAGAGTCACTTTCTCACCCTGAAGATCTAAGAATATTTTAGAAGTCTAAAGGAAACATTCAGTGTTGACAAACCCAACATAATGATTTCTGGAAAATAATACTTTTGACTAGTCAAATGCAAACTGTTCTAAATTCATAGAATCATAGAATGCTTAAGGTCAGAAGGGACCTCTAGAGGTCATCTAGTCCAACCCCCCTGCACATGGGGGCTTGATGAAGGGCCTGAAGCATCTCTCATATGAGGAGAGCCTGAGGGAGCCGGGACTCTTCAGCCTGGGGTAGAGAAGACTGAGGGACATCGCTGAAAGTACAGGTCTGTCAGAGTACAACACACTTTTATGTGTGATATTTCATGTGTAAAGGGTATAATGTTTAATATCAAATTATAATGTTTAATATCAAATTTACTTATTTGAAGATACTGCCCCTCTGGAATGCTCCGTACTTCTGTACTCTCCGGAATTAACTGAAGAAAACATCCTAAAGCCAAAATCAGGTGCTCAGTGAACTCCTGAGCAAACCACCCTCCCTCCAGCCTCCAACAGTTCAGGTGCAGAGCACAGTGAAGACCATGGTCAGTGACAAAAGGAAAACAAAGCAAAAACCAGCAGCAAGATTCTTCTGATTTTGCTCATTGTATTAACTGTTCCTTAGGAGAAGGGTTTTGTCTTTCCTACCTCAGGAAAAGGAGCAGTAGAAAGAGCAGATTGCTTTGTTAAGCACAAATCTTCACAAGTTGACAGATGTAGCTGAAAAGATCAGTTTTTAAAAAAAATAAGAAATAAGAGGAGATATGATAAAAGCACATAAAACAAAAATGCTATGTGAAAACAAAGTAGTAACTTTGATACATTCAGCTTCAAAATTCAGGGATGGGATTTCTGAGGAAGCAAATATGACTAACTCAAGACTGAGAAAGGTTTTTCCCTCTCCAACAAGCATAAGCAGCTTCTGAAATCCACTTTCAAAAAGCATCAGAAGCAAAGTGCTTAGCAGGATTCAAAACAAGATCAGACATTTCTACAGATGATACTTTCAAATGTTTTATAATATAAAAGCCACAAAGTTGTAAATATTTAACAAACAAAAGCTTTGGAGTAAATAAAAAAACATAAGCTTTGGAGTATGAGCTAATCACTCACATGTACAGGAAGCTAAGACCTATAACTCTGCTCTATATTTTTTAAAATAAGTAGCCTAAGAATTATTTTTGTCAACAAATTCTACTTTAAAGGGTACACATTTATTGATAAACATTTACTTTTTCAAGTCTGGAGAAAAGATGAAAATTACCCTCACTTTCCTTTAGAGAAAGTTATGGTCCTATAACAAAAAGGCAATAAGTCACCAAAACAATATAACATTCTCTTCAGAAGTAAATGCAAGTAAATGCCAGAGCCTTTTAACTATGGTCTTTCTGAAACAGACAATTAATTGGAGATGTATTTAATCCCTCCTGGAGAAACTAACAGAGAATATTGTATTTGTATACAAGGACGTTTGTCTTTCATCCCTAATGATTTTCACATAGAACCCCTTGAAGACAGAAGATGTTTTCTCCTCTTACAAAAATTCCAATAAATCTTTCAGGTTCTGGTAAACTCTACCTGTCAGGTAATTAGAAACTAAAAAGTACGTCATATCCATTATTTTTATTCCTCATCTGTCACTCAAACAAAGCAGAAAAACCTTAACCTTCCCCATTCAATTTAAAAAAATAAGAAAAAAAGAACATTAAGAATATTTTAAAACCTGTTTTCTCCATGTGTTTATGGAGAATAGACTGAGATTTGCAGAGCCTTTAAGAATTTTTTTTTACACCCTTCCTCAGAACTGGAGCCTCCTTTTTGCATTTCTACCATTCCCCCTTTATTACCCCAAAACACCAACAATATATAAAAGAATTCAAACCCACTTCTTCCTGCCTTAAACCACTTCCTTCCCGTGATATTTTATTACCTGCGTATCTTTGTAAGACTCAGAACTTCAGACACCATAATTTGAGGTTAAGTCCTTGATTCTCATTTAATAGATAACTCTCCCAAACCACATGACAGCAAAAAGACTAAAAATTCAGTAACACTCAGAATGGCTTCTGTGGAATTTAGATGTTAGGCATTAAATGTTTTTGAATATGAAAATATTTTAGATTCATATTTTTTGTTTTCCTATTTCATTAAAAAAATACTGGAGTCAGCTTGGGTCAAATTAAGGAACGTTCTTGCTTATATTATATGCTAGAGCTGAAGCAATATTTTACTCTCAGGATTTATATTAATGACTCCATTTCTCTCTATGTCTGGACTCATACCCATGGCAAGATTAGCCATATTATTAAATGCATGATTACTCAAGCATCCACACTTTGGGGGGCTTTCTTTTTGTTTTTTTTTCCCCTCAATTTATGCATCACAATCTCTCATTCAAAATGAGCAAGGATGATCTTTATCACATAATACAATTGTATAAAGGTTTTTTTCATCTTAATCCCTCAATACCTCAAATTTACAATCTTTGCAATCTCACTGACATGAAACAACAAAATCATATCCAACTTAGTACCATCAGAAACACAGGTAAGTGCTGATAAGTACTAAATCTCGTTAACTATGTAAAAATTCAAAAGCCAGTAGTGATGAAGGAACTTGAGCATGTTAAAGTAATTATAACCTTGTTAACAAGGCTACTTTTTGTTTTGGTTTTGTACTGTTACTCACAATCAATTGAGAGGCTCTTCAAGAGCTAGCGGGTAGGTGATTCACTCATGATGGACATCTGAGAGGCCACGGCACACTGTGCACAAGGAGAACTTGGAAAATAGCAGCAGCCAGTTTGACAACTGAAGTCTTAAAAGCTGAATGGATTTTGCAGAGAATGGCAAAAACAAACCGTAAAGACCCATCTCTCAAATATAAAAAATATCTCCTCTTAAAAAATAGTATCTAAATCTCTTCAAAAACAATTAAGTGATGGAAAGCTATCCTTGCTATCCTTGGAAAATCACCCCAAACTAAACCAGGAATTTATGGCTTGAAGCACCTACCAAGTAAGTTTTCAACTGCACCATACAAGAAATATGTAAACATTAGTTCAGCATACACATAGAAGACAACTTTGAGAACTGGAATTCCCAGAAAAAAGCAACATAGAATCTGCACCATGGGCTTTAGAAGCAGCCCTGACAGGAACAGTTCTGTCCAGGTGTGGAAAACCCCTGTCCTCTATGGACCAAATAATGCAAGCCTGTTTCTCTTCTTCAACAGAGGTATATACAAACACATGGCCAGAAGGCAGACATTTCCTGTTGCCTCCTCTACATTAATTAATTCATAAGACAACTCATTCTTAATGATACAAATTTATATACATACACACACACACACATACATATAAATAGAGAAGTTTTTATTACACTTCTTTCCTGTGTGTGATTGTGTGTGTGTGTGTGCACATATATATTTAAATAAAATGTATAACCTGTTCGTACCCTCAACGTCCCAGGGGAAAATACCATGCACGCTCCACTTTTTCTGGATTTTAATAGATAGAATTTAGAATTTCTTCTAGTCTTCTCCTAAGAAACATTTCATCAACTATGGATTTAAGAGAACTGCTTTCTTCCCTTTACCTGTTCTATTACTCTCACAGTCTAAGGGCAGTCAGTACCTAGTTAATATTTTATAGCTATCAACACTGCTGAATAATAAAGTTAATTAGTTAGAACTATGTTACTCCACTTGAATGTACTACAACTTCATACAAACAATAACAAAATTAAGTCCGGCAAATTTTTGCCTCTCAGTCAGACAGGAAAGTCCTTAGGCTTTCACAGAGGCCACATTTTGCAAAAATTAACAGTGAAATCAAGAGTATTGAGAATTATATAGTGTTCCTATATTACACTTTAATAAAGTCACACTACCTTTTAAAAAATTATCCTTTAAAAAATAAATAGTATGACAGTTAGTAATGTTGAATGCGGGGAGAAACCAGGGAGTCTAAAATTTGCCTAAAATGTGTGTTCAAATAGCTTAAGAAGTTGTGATTCATTTTTTCAGCATTCCCCTTTCACTCTACTCCCATGGTTTCACAGCACAGCGTGTTTGCAAGGCAGTTGCTCAAAAATAAGTCACCTAAAACATATTACGCCAAGTTCAAGAAAATCAATGCCTGTCCCCGACATGTAGCATTTCTGCTGGGGTCTCCATTTCTCTAAGACAGCTGTGTATTAAAAGATTACCAAAAAACCCACAGCTCTCAAACGGTCTCAATTTAATCTCATTCTGGTTTGCTACAAGAAAGGATCATGAAGAGACACAAAGGGGCTGTGCCATCTCTACTGCACCAACCACAGCAACCATTGCACAAGAAAAGGAGACGTGAGTTGGGACTGCACAGGAGTGCCTGACACAGGAGGAAAGCCACACGCTGGAAAAAGGGTTCAGTGGAAGCTGAGTATTTATTTTAGATATTTATTTATGGATTGTGACCACAAATGTCACGGGCCTAATTTGGCCATCAGCAGGTGGAATTTCCCGTAAGCCAAAGCTGAGCATGGTCCCAAGGGACCAAAAAGCATTTTAGCAATACCCTGAGACATGCTCGTACAGCAGCTTCCACTAAAGCATCCGGGTGCCTTGCTCCACTCACCTAGGGCCTTACAAGTTGCATCTGCAATTACAAAGATTATACGGTCTCACAAAGTTTCTGAATAACTTACTGCAAATAATTTGTCTTTTTTATTTTTATAAGCATTAGGTTTGACAAACTACTTCCCTAGTCTTGCATTGTAGAGAAAAAAAAATCTGGACAAATTCTGGCTAAAGATACAGGGGGGAAGAGAGACCCTTTGGAAAATCTTGGAAATCCGGACAAATTCTGGCTAAAGATATACTAGAAACAGGGGGAAAGAGAGACCCTTTGGAAAATCTTGGAAAGAAAACTGAAATAACTTTGTAGTTAAATACAACAAAGCAGACTGTATAGCCCTTATTAGAACATCAGAACAATGGTACAGCCCCAACTAAAATGTTTTCCATGGAGGTTTGAAGGATAAAGTTATACATATTTTCATATTAATGCATAGCTTGACAGACATTTCATATTGAAAAACATGAGCAAAGTTAAATATCCTCTGAGGTTACATATTTCAGAGGATCAAAATAGAAAACACAAGAGTTTGGTTAACAATGACTGCTGTAGTTTTGTCAACAGGTAACCAATCTTTAGAGCTATGAGAAAAAGCAATTTCATACGCCATTTAAAACACAATACTCGGGTAACTACTATTGCATTTGGATACTTTTCATAGTTAATTGTTTCCGAATGGACTATACTGAAGCCCCAACAGAAATAAAATCAAACATGGTGAGGATGATAAAGAACGGCTTCCGAGATAAAAATCCATTATTCTTTTACACTAACAGGAGCGGGGAGGGGGGGGAAGTCAGGAGAATAACATTTCAAGGAAGAAAACAATCAAAATGGCACTGGGTAAGTTTTTCTACAAGTCTAAGAAATAACAGGACAATATTCCTCAAGGGTCATTTTACTATTTCACAAATGCAAGCAGTCTGCAAGAGCACACATCCTTACAGTTGTTTTACAGAATAAGGTGTGTTGAATGCTCAAGACAAAACCTACAGGCCCCATTGCAGCTTTGGGCATAATAATGCACAAGAAATAATGATGGTTAAAGCAATTTCCTAACATTTAAAAATGCATCTACCCAGGGGATGAATGAAAATTGGGGAAGTGGATGAACTGTGCAGTCAACATAATCTATTTTTATTGCTTACTGAAAACTTACATGTTAGTGTTTTAAAACAAGATAAGGCCATAAAAGCCTAAATACCATATTAAATGAAAAAAGTATTACACCAATTCACATACGATTTTTATAACACATCGTCACTACACATAAGTACGTGTCAGTCCATTGACTTTATTAAAAAGCAAGATTCTGGTCCCCTGCATGCTGTTCTATTGGCATAAAAAGATGATATAGAAGTGGCAGATGGGATGAATAAAAAGGGAAAAAAAAAAAGGGCCCTGTTGGAGGACCAACAACCACAGGCACCTCCTCTGATGGGCTGCTAAAGAGAGCAAGGACACAGGATAGCTTTGGGATGCAGCATTAGCTCACAGTGCTCCTGATGAGCCCAGCTGCCTGCCTATGAGAGGCAAGGCTCATAGGGAGAGAGTAGTGCTTTCTAGACCATCTACTACCACTGGAGAAGCAGGCATGCTTTTAAGGAAGCCCTGGGCTGCTTCAGTTTTTGCCTTTTCACCCTCCCAGTTGCATCAGAAGTCACAGGCTTCATTGAAGGGCAGGCTCCATTTTATCTCCCTGCACCAGGAATGGAGAGAGCCAAAAGGTCTAACACCACTACTGCTTCCTACCCTCTCTTTCTCTGGCTATACACTGTGATGATCCTCAGATGTTCTACCTGATTGCAAGGACACGAGCAAAACATTAGAACATGCATTACTTGGGTATCCTTTTCTTATGTCAGCTAATCCAAATGAACAAAAGCAAAGTGATTTATATTCTTCCTGCACCTTTACAAGCTACAACCATGTTAGTTCTTACTGCTTGCACAATACTTACTTGTCCACTGAGGCATGATGCCAAGCACAATGCAGTTCAGACCCTTGTAAAGTGTTGCTTCTTTATAAAATGTTAACTTTTCAGAATATTTAATCTTACATATTTAAAGTAATGACTGGATTTGGTACAATTTGTTCCTCAGAATTTATGAAGTCGCTGATGTCTCAAACACTGAGCAACCAGTTCTGCTGTTTAGCTATAAGCTGTGAATGCTCAACCAAAATTACTACCTTTTTCTTGCATTTCACAGTAAAATTCAACATTTTTAGTTCACAACATAGAGGATTCCAACTAAAGCCAGTATTTACCATTGGTACTTTTTTGTTTGTTTGCTTTTCTTTCTTACCTTCTCATGTCCTCCTTGATGTGCAGATTGATCAGTTCTTTGGGAACATGGAAAGACAGCGCAGACTCAGCCATTTGCTCTCGGATCTGCATCCACTTGTTGTCAGAAGTAGGGAATCTGTATAACTTGCAGATTGGGTTTTTTAATACTGCAGAGAGGAAAAATTACATCATTGCTTAAGTGATTATATACCTCTTTGAAAAACGTAGGACAATTTCATCCAAATGCCTCTCTCTCCCATTTCGAAGATTAATTTTCAAAATGTTTGAATTCTATAAAAAACATTAAATTATATTTACTACAAATTCTATTTATGACAACTATCATGGGCTAAATATTACTAATGCAGTAGGTAAGTCACATTTAACCAGCACAGTAGGTATCATGTGAATTTAGCAGCCCAGTGCAGTAAGAATGAAAATAAAAACTTGAGATAAAGTTAGGAATAAACAAACACACAAATAAACAGTGATCTAGCATACAATCAACACCACATTTTACCATGTGCTAAAATCTTTCATATATTATTAATAGCGGGGGGCAAGTGAAGCTTGTCACGTAGCTCATATAGCTTAGATGTATCCAACATCCCCACAACAAGGGCACATAGCCATCATTAATACAAATAGATTAAAGAAAATGGGACCACTGTCATGATCAAGAGATTCCCACTTCAGAGAAATAAATGCAAGAGTCCTAAAGCCTGTTACCTACTCCCTTGCCAGATCACTATTTTAGCTTGACATATGAAAACCAAGAGGCTAAATGTCTTGGAAGATTTTGCTGAACACATGATGTTTTTCAACCCAGAGCTCTCACATGCTGGCTTTTCAACAAATGCTTGTAAAGATGCTCTCTAACTTTCACTGATTTTCCAGAGGGCACACACAGTGGAACAAGCTGGGAAAGCAGCACTCCCCTTGACTGCACCACTCACCACACCGGCACACAGGCGCCCGTCATGGAGCAGACGCAGCCCTCGCGCCTCCTCACTCCGAGTGACTGGAGCTGGGGCTCCCCAGGCCCCACCACCACCTTCCTCGCAGTGTGAGGGCACAAGCTGTGAGATCCACTGTGACCTCCAACAGGAGCTGCCATGGCAGAGACATGCGCGGGCGGCGGTTCCAACCTGCCTCGCGGCCCCGCTACCTCTCCTTGGGGCCGCGTCGAGGCCAGGCCGAACACGCACCCGCTGCCCAAGGCGGGCACGTGGCCTTGCCAACCTAACCCAGGGGGTTTGGAACAGGAGACGAGAGCTGCACAGGAGACAGCTCAGAGAGAGCTGTAACAAAACGGCTGCTAGCAATACATAAAAACACCAATGCTGTGAATATTGGTGTTTAAGTAACTGCTGATGCCTGTTTTCCTATTCCTGTGTTTCTTCTGAGAACTATTTCATCATTCATTTTTTATATGAGCAACCTGAAGTCTTCCCAGAGTCACCTTACTTCATTTTTTTAGTAAGTTTCCTTGCAAAAAATAAATTCTGACTCACTTTTATGAGGTAAGCCTAATACATGATTAGCTGTCACATAATGAACACAAATTGCTGCTATTCATACCAGCACCTAGAATACCAATGTTCAAACGTCACTACATGTATTTTACAGCTTGAAAAATCTTCATACCACAGCCCTAACTAGTGTCCACTAAAATTTAAAATTTTATTCAATCTGTTGCACTCAAAACACTTGCATTACTGAGAACTGAATGGAAACTGGTTAGCTGCTCAGCGTATACAAATACTGGAGCTGCACAATCTCCTTCCTCCTGCTTCCCCTTCCCTCACCATCACCAATAAAAAAAAAAACTATCCAAAAGCAGAAGTACTGCAGCATAACAGCAAGGAACGACTAGGTCTTACTCTGAAAATCTGGATGCAAATTTGTGGCTTTTAGCATTACTAATACTATTAAGTTACCCATTAGCTAATGGAAGGTACTACCTCGGATCCTGAGATTTCACACTGGGACTATGCCAAACGAGTTATTTTATTAACAAATGGCCAGAAGGCCAGTTCTGTGGGTTCACAAAGAAAACTTATTAGCTAAGAAAAAAAAAAGTGTGGGAATTGTATTTCCAGAAGGAATGCAAGTAATTCCTACTAGCAATATTACTAAACTTTGATATTTTTGGTAAGAACTACACAATACTTTGGGTTTTTCTTATACACACAACTACTGAAGTCACGATCCCATAAAAATCTCAAATGTATTTTTCTTTCTAATTACAACAAGAACTTGAAGTTGCTTAAAAAAAGACAGAGACCCAGAAGGCATGTAAAAGCACCCAAGTAGTAAGAATGGCAAGACAAGATTTGGCTTTTATAAAAAGCAATTACTAAACTAGGGGAAAGTTTCAGAAGTGCAACCCTTCCTGTATTTGGACAGCAAAACCATGACAGGTGTTGCAGAAAAGCAATTCCAGATGAACTGCTGTCACTAAAATGCAAAATACTGATTTTAAAAGCCTTTCTCTATAGAGTGAATCCCCGAAGCTAATGCTATATGTTAAACTATCCACATTTTGGGGCATTCTTGTTTTTCAGTTTAAAGACACCTGTGCTTTTATTCCATGCAATATCCTTCACACTGCTTCTCCTGCAAGCAGGATAAAAAACATAATAATAAAAGATTGAATACCCTGTTTTCATTTTATTCCCTATCCAGCAAAGATCAAAGCATATGGCTGTCATATACTAATTTACTAATAGCATTTCTAACTTACTTTGTAACATAGAAATATTATGTATATCATCTCAGGAAGGAGAGCTCCAAATTTCTTCATTCTTGCTTAGCTGCAGTCAGTCTTGCCTGCTTTTTTATTGTAGGGGCAATAACTTCATGAAAAGAATGGGCAAATTTTCCAGTACTATAAATAAATAACTGAATTTTGAGACACATAAATTCGATCTCTTGAGGTACAAGTGGAATAGCGATAAGCCCTTACGAGATATGATACTCATTCCCACACACTAAGTCCCTCACAACTCACCGGAGGGCTGCAAAAGTCTTATATTAAAATTCAGGTTTTTAAAGGAATGCCAATGTGCCTCGATGCCTACAGGCTTTAAGATCCATGTGGGGGATTTTTCAGTCTCCTCGGTTTGAAGATCTGATAAACTACATGAGCTAGAGTGAACCAAAAATCTTTTACTGCAGTATACTATGCACATATGTATATACTGCCCTCTAGATAGCTCTGTACCCAACAGGGAAAGTAAGTGCAGGCAATGTATATTAAGGCAAATTGGTAACACCAACTTTTACTGCATTGTTTGAATGTCCCTCTTTTCCCTTAAGTTCTTGTTTTTGATTGCTTGTAATTTTGCCACACTGAAATGGCCTGGATCAGACTAAGGATATTTGGAAAGTTACCTTACCTTGTATTATTTAAAGGCTTACCTTATATTATTTAAAGGCTTCACTTTTTTTTTTTCCTGAAAACACTTGCGTTATTCCTGTTATTCCCAATGTCTACCACTGGCTGGACTATGTAGGGCCTCTCCTAGTAAGTAGCTGAACACACTCCTGAAAAGCACTAACATGGAGTGCAGTGTTGCATAAGGGCACTGGCACCTTTACTCAAGCCAGTCTCCAGGCAAGGTGGAGACATTTAATCCAAAGGAAGACCAGTCAAGATGATATGCTGGCAGAGAAGCTTGGCTGGGTAAGGAGGCTGGGAATGTAGAAGGAGAGGTAAAATTTCCTAGAAAAAGGGACTTGGAATTCAGAGGAAAAAGTAGGACAAAGTCTGATGCCTGGAAGTGGAGCCAGGTGTCAGGAGGGAAATGGAAACAGAATGGGTGAGGAGAGGAAGTCACAAGCACAGGAAGTAGATTCAAGAATAAGTACTTATTAGAACAAACTTCCTTAAAGTGTTTGGGACTGAAAAATCTTTCCAATATCCTGTGTTCTGTCCTTTCTCAGACACGTCTGCAATTCTGTCCCCCCAGCGTGTGGGGTTTTTCTTCCTTTTTTTTTCTTTTTTTTTCTTTTTTAAATAAACTTTTGCATGTTTGATTTCTTAAATCACAGCAATGTTGGTCAGACTAGAGCTATCCCTCTATATGAAAAAATAAACAGAGATCTGTCGAGTGCAGTCTACATATACCATTGAATCACAAGATAAATCATTCAAGCACTCTTGAGAAAGTGACCTCAATTTTATTATGCTGCCATTCTACTTCAAAAGTTCCAACAAACTGGCCATCTTAAAAGTAAGTTTCAAAACATTCCTCCAGCTACAGACAGAACAGAAGCCCAACAGAAGTAACATTTTTCTCTGAATGTTATTTTAAGACCCACTTCTCTTGATACCATAGAGAATCAGACTAAAACAGCAGATATACTCAGACCAAAGCATTCGACTAGCTCCTTATCTTGTCTCTAACCATGACCATAAATAGCTACCTAGAGAAGATAACAGGACAAACATCCAAGACACTCTCCTTGCCTCCAGCTATTTTCAGTTCAGGGATTTCCTGAGTCACATGTAGTTCCTGTGCATTTAGTAATCCACAATGAATTTTTTTTTCCACAAATATATCTAGTCTCCCAGTGAATCAATGGAAAAAAATGGCAGCTTTATTCAAGAGTGTGTTCCCTGCTTCCCACCCAGTCTTTTTTTGAAGTTTCTTGAACGTCAGTAGCTTTCTCCTGAAGTGTATTGCAGCACATACACAGAATTCCTGACAGCGCTGCGGTTTCAGATGACCCACGTAACTTATTTGTGACTGCAGAGTAATGGAGATTCATAAACTTAGCCTAATAAAACTTTTAGGATGCTGTATATCAGCATGTATTTTTTCTCTCAGTAAAAAGAAATAGATCTAGTTCAAAACTGTACACTCAAGCCTACAGTTTTAGGGCTGACCTAGAACTGTGAACGCCTTGCCAACTGCTTCCTACATTCTGAGGCACATAGCTTTCAGATCAAACAAATTCCCACAGCACCAGCTTGGAAAGAGATGAATTCTCCAGTATCCAACTACAAATAATGCACAATTTCACTGAGCAGGCCATATAACAACACAACAAACTTAGAAGGCTAATTCCATGCCCTCTAAAGTCACTGTCTGCAGGAGTGGGAGAATTGAGCAGCACTTCAGAAATAACAGTTCACATTTCTGAAAACAAAGCAAGCATGCAAAGCACAATAAAATATTAAACTTAAATCCCTCTAAGTGATGCACTATTTTTTGAGCGTTACAGCTGTCCAACAGAACACCTACCCGCATTTAGTAAAGGCAAGCTGTCTTTACCACTCATGCCTTCAGGGGCTGTACATTCACGAACCAATGCACACTACAAAAGAAATGCAAAAACTTTTACATAG
Source organism: Tinamus guttatus (assembly GCF_000705375.1). Next base: position 83,670 of record NW_010589854.1, read on the forward strand.
TCAAGTATTATAAAGAAATACAAAGTTGCTTATATATGTCAGGCTGAAGAACATCACTGATAATTAAAGATAAAATTGGAAAGTTATGACATTTTTCTCTTTATATTTCTGTTCCAATAGACTAACACATGCAGAATTACTTGGGGGGGAAGGCAAAACATGACCATCTACTCCATAATGAATGACACATTCTGTGGTTTCACAGGGATTTCTTTCAACAAGGCCTTCTTCAGAGGCACAGAGTCAGAAAACAGTCCATTAGATTTTAAATAAAGAAAAGGTAGAGACCACAAAAATAATCTTTAAAATGTCTTTGCAGTTTGTGATCAGGTAATTTGTTATGCAAGTGAACCTGAAGACTTCTGTGATGAGATTAGCCTTTTTTTCCATCATAAACTGTTGGAGAGTGTTATGGAAAAATATCTGGTTTACATCCACGTACTAGGACTGCAATCTTTTCAAAATCCTTCCAGAGCAAACAAAAAACACAAGAGCAACAACAAAAAAATCCCAAATCTCCCACAACACAGAGCATGTCTCAGTGATGGGGAACCGTGTTCCCAGGGCTCTCACAATTTCTAGACATTCTGCTGTAGAGCGTGAAGCAGAGTGAGACATGACATTCTCCAGCAAACCACATCTCGGATCAAATTTAACCATCAACTTACTCCGAGTAATTCCCGGTGTGTGGCTTGCCTATAGATGTAGCAAACCTAATTCAGAACTTACTTCTTTGGAGTAATTCAATAGCACCACATCCTCACAATTGCTTCTTGGGACTGTAGCCAGAAATTACATCCTTGCTACAAATGTACAAATTAAGACTCTTAAAATACCGTGATGCAACTTATTTATAAAAACTGAGAACTATAAAGACCACAGAAAATACCGGTATCAAGCAGATTGTGTTGGGGTTTTTTTAAACCCTTTTTGACAATTATTCGAATCCCCAAGAAAGATGTCACTAACAACAGAATTCAACTGTGCTAGAGACAGTTCATGAATTACATCTCAGATAACTGTGCAAGAGATGCAATGTGGGATGAGACCCATTCTGTGGTTTGAGATGCAACTGTTCTAAGTGAAAGAAAAGCAGACCATAAAACAAGTCTAGATCAACAGCTCACGTTCTATATCTTGGGGTAGTTTTACAGCATCAAACGAGCAGGATTTCAGTGTTCATCAGATGCTTTGGTAGTGGCCCATTTCTGTCTAAGAACGTGGGTACAAAGATGGAAACATCAGGAGGAGATAACTCTGTACCGGAAGATCAGTCTCCATTACATCAGGGACCCAGGTCAAGAGACTTTTGATTAGCTGTAAACCATTAGCCCCTGATTACTCATTTGAGGCCGTCACTTCTGGTTCCTGCCCCAGCTCATCTTTTCCACTCATTCTCCACTTTCCCTCACTCCTCCCGAAGTGCTTCTGCCCCACATCATTCCTCCCTCAAGTCTCCACCATTTCTGCCTGCAGGGGCTTCCCTACCACCAAGCATCTTGCTCCTTCCAGCCCCCTCACCCCACACCTTAAGCACCCAGCCCCACATGTCCCTGCACAACCCTGCAGCTCAGTGCTGCCCTCCTCTAGCACTCTGCTGCCATCCCCAGCTACTTGCCCCACCACTGTGTGCCCCATGAAACACTGATGAACCTGCCCTTCTGCAAGGGGGATTCACCTCTTCTTTGGCTCGCCTGTCTGTCACTCTGTCCAGGTTTTCAGTATTGTGGGCACAGGTTGCGCTTAACAAAAATCCACGTGGACGGGACTTCAAGGGCAGAAAACAGAGGAACTGTCCAAGGGAAAAAGAAATCAGATTTATGGTGTCTCTGTGGACAGTATGTTGATCAGGAGTGATTAAGTATGATCAGTTGAAGTTAAAAAGAGCTCTTTTGTTCTAGGAAAGAAGAGGGAGTAGGAACTGAGAATAGAGTATTGCTTTGTACATTTTCATGCAAGAGTATTTTTAGTTTAAAGAGAAGAGTGCATGTGGCATTTTATTTCAGAAATTTTTGAAAAACATGCACTTAAACCCCAGAGTGGTATTAGTAGCACATCTGGCACAGCTGATGATTATAATTTACTTCATGCAATGAAGTGACTGAAGTCCTACCTTTTGATCCTGTGCATCTGTTGTGGCATGGTCTGCTTCTCCATCCTCTATCTCTCCCATCTTCACAAGATTGACTTCAATGGTACCAACTGTCTTCCCACCATCAGAAGTCCTGAGGGGGAGTATGGGGTAAGGGGGACCAGGTAGAAAGTTTCCTTCATCAGCAGCATTTCATTGCTTCAACAAAAATTGTCAGTAAACATTAATCGCCCTATTCATTCTATATAACTGCAGTCATATGCATTAAACTCGTTATTTACAACCATAAAGCAAATGTTAACAATATAGCATATAGTATTTTCTCCAAATTGCTTATGACAGGGAAAATTTTCATCATAAAACTAAGGATGGATAGGTGCCATAAACAGCGAAAGGATCCACAAATACTGCCAAGTTTTAATTTCAGACATTCTCCTCCTGCCTGTGGAAGGTCCAAGCTGTTATGTATTAGGTCAACAGCCCAACTTACGATGGGCAACGCCGCGACGCCGCGCTTAACTCGTAAAAAGCGGTCACGCTCAGGGTATTACCAGACTTGTTACTAAGCCAAAACACTGAAACAAAGCTTAACACAACTTCCCTAGTTGTAGTCCCTCTGCAGAACAGCTAGGCAGTATCAGCTCCATTTCTAACTACTCGGGAGAGGATAGTGGATCCAAGGGAATAACTTCTCTTCAAATTGCCTGATTGAAGCAGGCAAAAACAGTTATTCTGATTTACATCTCCAAGGAAAGGGTAACACCCTTTAGCACACTACTCTTTTGCAGAAACAAGGTTTTTAAAGTCCCCAGAAGATACTGAAGGCTTTTTCAGCTTTCATTGGTAATAAAACACTATTCAAACAACAGAGGTTAGTAGCATAGTCCGTCTCTCCTGGCTCAAAAAAAAGTTGATAATAAAAGGACCAGTTGATAACAATGAGGAAAGTATAACAACAGTCACAAACCTGAAACCAGCAAAAGAATGTGAATTAAGTTTAGCAGAATTACAAAAGCATAGAGAAAGTGGAAATAAAATAAGTAAATAAAAGGTTTGCGGACAATACCAGATAAAACTTCAGGCATAAGAAAAAAGTAACAGGACATAAGCATTACCTAGAAGAGGAACTAACAGACTGGCAATAAAAAGGGAAATAATAACTTTCAGAAACAATAACAATAAAGTATTCCCACAGGCACCTTTACAGTGCTTCAAAGATAATCCTCATATCACTGCCATAAAGAAAACCCTGCTAATGCTCTTCCCCACACGCGGCCAGCAGCACACTGCGTGAAGACACCGCACCAGCCTCGACAGCCCTGTCTTTATCGCTGCATGCTGTAAAGGCCCCAGGTAAGTCAGTCACCTCCTTACCTAGAGGACAGCTCAGCACAGTCATAGTGTTTTGGGGTTTTTTCCCTTCCAAGCATCAATCCTTATTTATCAGCTAAAACAAAACTTCACTTTCTTAGAGTAAAATTGAAAAATGCGGCTACCCCCAACCTCTAATTTAAATAATTTTTTGTTGTACATCACTATACTCTAGTATGTGACTGAGTAAACATCCAACTAAAATTAAATGTGTTCTTATAAAAAATCTTACAAAATACACATAATTCTTCATATTCTGCATGCATTACTATTTCACTTGCTCTGAAATTCTTTACTAACAATAAATAAATGATTAAACCCCAACCAATGCCACATAGCCTTGTAACCCAAAAACCCTATCTTAATAATCTAGCAAGTACATAACAGTAAAAACAGTAAGAAGAGTTATGTGTCCAGGGGGTGCTTATGAGTAAGAGCACATAACGTTAGACTGTATGAAGTGTATGTCCCTCCAATTGCTATCAATTATTGCTTGGACTTCATTTATTTTCTTTGCAAAGTCGGAACAAGCATGCAAAAAGTAGACTACTCAATAAACAGACTGTACCAGTTCCAAGGAGAAAAAGAAGGTAACAGCCGTACCAGGTCACATAAAATAAGCAGCCACAGACCTGAAACCAACGAAAGGATTTAAAAAACCAGCAGAGGGCATCGCTAAGACTGAATTTTAAAAGCTTCAAGTGTCTTGATCAAAAATATCAAATGTCCAGTTCTTTATCGGGCACACTTAAATACGCAGCAGCACTTGGCCTTTATCCTGGCCTGAATCTGCAAAGTTGGATCCCCTTGACTGCCACCAATAAAATCCTACCTTCCCTTCCTTAGGCATCACATTTTCCTAAGGCCAAAGAGACCTGCAAGCCTTAGGACGACCTATACAAAACAGATCCGATTATACTTTCAAATTACATTATGGCAAATTAGAAGTCTAAATGAAGGCTGAGAAAAATCAAACTCAATTTGCAAATGAACTGATAAAACCCAGTGAAGTACATTGCTTGAATAACAAAATAAAAATAGAAATGCTGGTTCACGCTTGTGGGGTCCTCCTCTCCCTTTCTTTTGGGGCCTCTGTAAAGCTGAAAACTGGGGCTGTCGCACTGGATTACCCTGCCTGCCTCCATTTGTCTTTCATCTTCCCACACAGAAATGCTAAAGCACAGTGAAAAAAGGCAAAAAAAACAAAACTACTTTTTGAATGTTACAAGCCCCCAAATCAACAAAGAGTACTACAAACGCCCAGGGAGAGCCCATCATCAGCTGTTACAGATACTGTGAATTTAAAGTACCACTGGTGCACAATGAGTCTTCCAACAGCAAACACACCACGCATCTATAACTTTCAAATACCACAAGGAGATTCAAATTTTGCTTGGAAGAAAATTAAGGCTAAGACAGACAGAAACGATGCCATGGAAGAAAAAAACCACCTACACAGGAGAGGAATCTGTATGACTTTCTTTTCCACTAGCACAAACGGTATGGCTCACATACAGAGGCCTCTCGTGCTGTTTGCCTGAACAGACAGCATGACCACTCACATACGTGCACTGTTCAGTGGAACATCAGGAAAATAACTCACTGGCTTGAGGATATTTCATAACATGTAAGGGTTATTATTAGCTTGCTTGCTGTACTTTAATAAAGCTAAAAAGTGCATTCTGTTCAGGCAGGCTGCAGTCATGACTCTCCCTGCCCCAAACTACTTACAGGCAGGAGACAGGCTGTTCTACGCAGACCAGGGGGGCTCAGTCTTGCACAAACAAGGCATGACACCTGGAAAAACCTGCAAGGGAAATTTTCTGCCACAGGCAGGGGGAGGGAGAGAATCTAACAGTAAGAATAAATAAAAGAAGAATGTGTCAGTGTGAAGAAGCTCAGTACAACTCAGAAGCTCTAGTAGGCTTTTAGAGTAGGAAAACTGCTGTTTTGGGTTTTTTTTTGTTTTGTTTTCAGGCTTTTAGAGTAGGAACACTGCTGTTTTGGGTTATTTTTTTTCTTTTGTTTTGTTTTTTTCTTCCATGTTTGACTCCAGCATTTCTGCCTCCTCACCTACCAGAAGTTTCATAGCACACCTGCCAAAGGAAACAGTCAGCTATTAAATTTTAATGATGGTCAAGAGGTCAAAACAGCATGGGACAGGGAGAGCCAATTCCCCCACAGCTGGCCGCAGAGGATCTGCATTTGGACACGAGCAGCAGAAAGGAGACGAGGCGCCAGGACAGCGACTTCTCAAACAGCCTCAGTCTACGTGGGCACAGCACACGGCCTGCAGCGCCGAGGCTGCCGCCGCACAGGCGGCCCCGGCTCTTAAAGAGACTTTTGAAGATCCTGAGGTGAGCTCAGCTTTACCATGACACATGCAGGTTTGCTTACCATCCATGGCAAGGCCTTGAAGGCCTGCAGGTTAGTGACAATCCCTCCAGCCCACGGGAGTGGCACCACTGGCACCCTCCCCAGCTGCATGAAAATGCATCTGCCTGGGAAAAGGAGGAGCAGGAGCTTCCTCGGGCAACGAGCAGAAAAACAGGCGAACGGTTAGAGCAGCGCAGCCCGTCACCCTAGCCTTTGACATTCCTCATCAGGTCTCATTCCTGCATACTGCTGAATATGAACATTCAGGGCTGTTCCCATGGCCATACCTTGCATTCAGAAAAGGCTCAAGAACACCAAGAGTACATAGTTGTGGTAAATATAGATGACAGAGTGAATGACTGCCCAAAAAGCAAAATTTATAATTTTCAGCTGTTTTGGGCTAGCAAGCAGCCCCCCTCTTCCATACATAATATACAACAAATGCAACTAGCAGACTAGTACATATTATCATCATAAAACCATTTTATCTACTAATTCAATATTCTGAGAAACCTTAGCACATTCTATTCTAAATTACTGTACTTGTACAGAAATGTTATCTTTTGCTTATTCTGTGAAATTACAGCAGAGCCTCTCTCTAATGGTACTGCCTTCAAACAAATCTACCAGTAACCAACAGTTAGTTAGATTCCAAGATAAACAATTAAGCTTTACAATATTCAACTCATTCACATTGTCACGGCTTCAATATAATCTTAAGTTCTGTACTGTGTCAAAACGAGTTTCTGCACAGCAATCCTGCAGATCTTCCTGACTTATGAAGCTAAGCTGTTCATTCGCTTCCTGTGTGGAATGACGCGACATGAAGGGGCAAAGGAACAAGGTCAGGATGCAAAATAGGCAGAGAGAGCCATGGGCCAACCCAAACTGGTTTTTAATATTCAATATTTTCTTGCAATTGTTTGGTAAGGAATAGGACAGAAGAGAGGCTCTAAAGATAAGTACAGTTTAATGAAATGTTACAGAATACATCCTTTACAGACACTCGCAGGCTTCTCTGTGGTTAGCTCCGTGGCTGTAAAGTTGCAGCTCAGATGAGGCAAAGCCTCCAAGTGGTTCTGCCACTACTCCAGTTTCAAACTGAAGCAGCCTACTATACTTTTCTACAATCTGCTCAGAGGAGTATCTGCTCAGAGGACAGAGACACCTTAATTTCACAAACACCATAAAAGAGCATTATCATCTTTTGCCTTCACTGCTTCTTGCTTGCGGTTTCCTGGAAATCATGCCCAAACCACCTGAACTAAAAGGAGTTTCCTGGAACACAGCAAATGACCATCACTGGGGAATGGCTAATGGAAGTACTAATTGCTGGCCTTGCACCAAAGACCAGAGACCCCAACCAAGCAAAAGTTGTTAGGGTATAGAAATATATTCCAAAAAGAACCTCTACATTGAGCTTTGAATCTAAGTCAGCTAACAAAAATCAGTCTTAATTACCAAAATAGCAATCAGTATTCCTGTCATTCACAAAGGAAAGGAGATGCATAATTTATACCTTTTTATTATCCAATAAATACCTTGGTGTTCTTGACACCATATAGTCACTATTCACTATTAATAAATATTCTGCTGTTAAAGAGATGCATAATTTATACCTTTTTATTGGATACACCATATAGTCACTATTAATAAATATTCTGCTGTTAAATATGGCTTTTGTTTTATTCAACAGCACATTTTATCCTGTTCATCCCTACAGCCCTATGAGAAAGCTGGAAACAAGGGGCATTGCATTACCCTTGCAAAAAGGAAAGCCCCAGTCTGTAGAAGGCATTTAGCTTCTCATAGCTCACACACTGGAAACTGCAAAGCCAAGTCTCCAGTGACTGAACTGCTCTGCCAACATCCGTTTCATACACTGCCCTCACCAAAGTGGCTCTGCAAATTGTCCTGCTCCGGCTCTGATGATTAGATACAGATGCATACATCTACAGCAAACGTTGAGCTGGCAGGAGTTCAAGGTGTTTTCAGAGAAAATGGACCATCAGAACACAGGAACGCAGCGAAATCCTCCGGAACAGAAGGTCTTTCCTTGTACACCAACCCACTGCTCGGGTGCACTACAGAGGGAGAGGGCAGGAGGAGGGCATCCTCCTGTAGCAGGAAGGAACTGGGGGATCTGTGACAGCCTTCCAAAAAAATCCCCCACAAAACTCAAAATGCAAGAACATCTCCTTTGAATATTTTGAAACTAATAGTTTGCCTCAGAAAGACAACGTCAAGACACAATAAATACAGTGAAAAATGCACATGATTCTAATTAGACCAATATTTGCAGACCACACCACAGGGTTAATTCTTAAATCTCTATTTCAGATCTAATGGAGTAACAAAGGAGCAGCTGAAAATCATAGGCACATCCTGGAAAACATCCGTGCAAACTATATCAACAAGAATTAAACAGAATAGCCTGCTCTGGCGATGCCCTTACTATATCCTCCTAAAAAGTACTATTAAAATAAGCAACTGGAAGAAAACAAGTTTAGAAGATCCAACAGCTTTGCTTAAACTGCCACCGAAGGATGAATAATTTCTTCTGCATTTGATGCTGAATGGCCAAAATCAGAAAACAAGTCCTACATATAAAAGGTTAGGAATTTATTTTTCAAGAACAGGAGGACAGATCAACCCACTCAAGATTATCATTTCATGTGGCCACAAATTCATGTGAATTGGTTTAACACCCGACCTTTAGTATTAGCTGCACAAACAAAACACACAGTACAAAAATATTAATGAAAAGTAAATCTGTAAAGGCTCAGGGTTTCAACACAGACTAACCTGGCAAGCTGTCATTCATTGCTTACTAGTTTTGGTTTATAAATTGGATGACTAAGATAAAGTTGAGTCATTTCTAAACTTCCCAAATCCTGCCATTCTGTCATATTATTATGACATGTGTCAGAGGCATCTTTTCAGATCAACGTTTCAATATGCTAGTCTCAGAGGCAGGCAAAGTTCCTGCCATAAAGAAACTGAAATGATTTAAAATTCTGTAAGAACAGAATTTCTCTTACTACTACTGAGCTAATACTTGGTTATCTAACCAAACATTTCCTTAGAGAAACATCAGTTCCCATTTTATAAAAACCTGCTTTGTTAGAGAACGAAATTATTCACTATTTATTTTCTGTGGTTGGATGAAATAAAAATCAAGGTATTTTGTTGCACTGTACACTATGCACATCATGCAATTCCGGTTTTTGTAATATGAAGGCGCATGCTACAGTAAAGCCAAAATGCTTTTAAAATTCTCTCTTCTAAAGAAAGCAGAAACACTATGACTTTGGGGAGCTGCTCCATGAAGTTTTTGTGTGTCATGCAGTAATGCTAAATACCCATTGTGCTTGCACAAATCAGCTCTAGGAAATGCGTGCACTGCAGCCCATCGCATTAATTCTGAAAATCAAAACCTAAGAGGTTTCTTCTTACCTTCAGAAGATTTTGATTCTTATCTTGATTCATCCTAAGCCATACAAGTCAGCATGAGCCATGGAAACTGAACTCTGCTTTATTGCATTGCTTTAACAAACACCTACTCAGCTCTCCCCTTGTTCTGCAATGCTGGACCCGACCCTCCTGCGCGGCTCTGTACTTGTGTCATTATGCAGAACCGCACAAAACCCCACACGTTTCAGCTGGATTGCACCTAACTAGGAGGTTGGCTGGGAGATTTCTAAGCGACCTGACATGAGAAGCCTTCGCTCATTCTGCCCACCATCTTCAAGAGCATCTAGAAGCTGAACTAGCAAGCTGTACAGTATTACTATTTAAATTCTTCCAACACCACCTGTCAAAAATTTGAGACACTCTTTTCTAGAAGAAACTTCAAAAAATCTTCTCTAATTCAAGTTACTTGCAATTCTTCCATAGGGCATCATATGAAAGAAACTTCTAATACGACACAAGGCAAGCTCAAGCTTAAATAGCTGGTATTTCATTTCATCTTTTTGCATCAGAGAAACAGAAACACTCGAGAGTGGCATCCAATATATTTCAAGCAATTTGGAGTTTCAGACACAGTGAAACAGCAACCATCAAGTGTCAAAAATTATTCATTTGAAACAGTTCACATACATGAAAAAAACTTACCTCAAGGTTAGGGTCAACTGTTGCTCCTTTGACTTCACCAAGTCCCCCACTCTAAAAGTTGCACATCCCAGGAAGCTTCGCTATGAAACAAAGTGGAGAGAAAAGCCATCTCCATTAGTTTTTGAAGTTTTGAGTTTTTTTCAGTCCCATGCGTAGAAAGCTTTCTTAGGTAGCTAGCAAAATATTACATTGCAATATTCTGTTTTGACAGACTACCCTACAGAAAGTTTTTGTACATGTGACAATTACGAGTAATTTGTCAAACTTAAACAGCCTGACAAATAGTAGGCTGCAAAAGGTACAGCTGCAGGAAATTTTCATTTAGTATAAGCATTTGTATTTGGGGTCATCTTCTTTACTAAGTCATTTCTGTATTACAAGAAATGTTAAACCTTCAGTGTTTTACCAATGCTATTTGTGCCATAGTTATTCCTCAAGCCCTAAGACACTACCAGTTTTGTATTCCAAATAAGAATATACTTGCTTGAGGAAGTCTTTTTTTTTTTTTTTTAATGTTGAGCTCAGTACAAGTTAATAAAAATGTTATATTCTTCTAGATTACAGCACTGCTCGTTAAGCATTGTTCCTTTTTCTCTGTTGTAAGGTGAAACCCACTCACAGCAGTACAAATACTGAGAAATGTGCAAATCCAACTAGAATTGCAAAGTCTAAGTTAACCTCCAACAATATATCTTTTCCTTATATCAAAATCAGGTTCATGCATCTTCAAGAAGAGACTGCAAAGAGGAAAAACACATTCATCTTTTTGCTTTAGATCATTTTCCACCCAAGTCTATCCATACCCCTACCGCATATTGATGAAATCTCACTTGTTAACAATATTCTTCCTACCCTGAGAACAGTGGCAAAGAAGAAAGTCTGCAGTCATCTACACATTTATCTTTCAATGTATGACTTTCTGTGAGTCAATTACAATAAGCTGAAAAGATATATTTTAAAAAACACAAAAATGAGCGTTTAGCATACTTATTTCCCTGTGCTGTTGGAATGCTAATCAAAACAAAGTTCAATGATAAATTCTCTATATTGTTGGATGCCTTAATTCAAGAACCATAAAGTTTTTTTTTACTCTGAATCACTGAAGAGCACATGCAGACAGCAAGCACTACCTTTGAGGAAAGGAAAGGGAAAGGAAAGGGAAAGGAAAGGGAAAGGAAAGGGAAAGGAAAGGGAAAGGAAAGGGAAAGGAAAGGGAAAGGAAAGGGAAAGGAAAGGGAAGGGAAAGGGAAAGGAAAGGAAAGGGAAAGGAAAGGGAAAGGAAAGGAAAGGAAACAGGGTCTATTGCTAGAGCATGAGCATCATGGCCTTCAGCAAAGGCTACCCAGCTATCAAATGCTGACAGTAGAGCTCTACACTATGATAGCTTTTTAGCCTATCAAACATATGGTTCAAGGCACAATCCAGGTTAGAGACCGTGGTTAGTTTTTGCTGCCAAAATGACACACGCGTTTACAACACCACCACCCAGCAGGACTCAGGCTATCATACAGCCTCACTAGAAAAAACAGGCAGATAGTCCATCCTCTTATACACCAGCCTTGGTTTCACTAAGGCCATATTCTGACATAGCTAACATGTTAGCTACCTTGTTGCAAGATTACACCCCTCTAAGTCGTGAGAATACACTCTGCAGGACAACCTGTGTTCTAGTAGCCTTTACTCTGGTATTTCATGGCATTTCACTGCTTGTATTTGCAACCTCACCTCCTCATTTGGAAAGGGGAAAGAGATATGTCAAGCAAAACTAACATCACTTGGTCCCTCAGGGCTCCCACTTGCAGTAACAGAACTACAAATCAATTTAAGAGTACACCAAGAGGGGCAGTTCTTCACACTATGACTGTGGGCAGCAATAGCACCATCCTTTCACAGAGCAGCTTTGGTCACTGCACCCACTAACCACCTCTGAGCATTGGACCTATTTCTCCAGTGTCACAAGATTAAAGTTATATAGTTTTATAGGTTTAAAGAAATAAACTTATTTGCCTGCTTCATATTCTGAAGCTTACTTGGAATAAGGTTGCATATGCCTAACAATAATAGAACTAGAAATCATCTGCCAAATTTAACAAAATTGTGACTAATCCCACAGCCAAAATGAAGAAATGAAGAGAGTTAAACTAACTTTTGAGGGATGTAAACTGGAATAGTGCCAGAGATTAGTTTTTCCTCAACTGATTCATATACAAGTACTCTAACCCTGGGGCTTGAGCTGGCAGCCTACAAACCCATCTAATTTGGCACATGAGATTCGGAGGCCTCAAAATTAGACTTTAACAGAACTGCTGGCGTAGTACTAATTACCAAGCAGATTTCTCTAATTTTGCTAGTGGAGTATTTCGGATTATAAATCTGAAGATGTGAGAGCCTTGAATTTTTTGATAAATAATCTTAACTAGCCAAAGAAAAGGTTCTTCAATAGCTAGACGAGAAGTTTGAAATACATTGATTATTTCGCTAAGATTTAACTTACTGCCAAGCTACAGATTTTTCAAACGCTAGAGCTGGAGTGCTGGAAACCATGCCAATGCCAAGGAAGTCCTAGTAATGCAGGAAAGCCACTACTTGGGATTAAAAATTTTAAGTCCAATTATTTTTCATGTTTGCAGTCACTGGGTCTGCTGCCCACCCAGGACATTTTTTTTTTTTTTTCTTTTGTAGCCACAATCAGGCCATGTAATGGCAGGTCACTGCGCCTTCAGACCCATCAAAGTGATTCTTCTACTTCAAAAAGAACCTCTATCTGCAAACTACAGAAGCTCCAGTTCCAAAGTCTTCGGTATTTTCCCACATTTTGACCTCTGACTCAGAAGCAACCTATAGAGTTGTTGAAACTCAGAGAACTCAGAATTCAGCAGCCCAAGTGTAGCCTGGAGGCTTTGATACCTTTCGAGGAGGACCAACCTTTCCCACCTCTAGAAGGCATCCATATTAATCTGGGAGGTTCTACCCTTTCCAGAAACAACATCCCAATTCCTATACAATCCAATTTTAATACCTATACAGGAAAAAATGGGTCTTTGATATACCCCACCATACTTTCTTCATCAGAACCCACTCAGAACTGCACGTGAATCCCTGAAAGCAGGCCAGGCACAGCAAGGCAATGTGATCCCAATCCCAATTTTGGGCATGCCAGTAGCAGCAAGTCTCAATGGCTGTGACTGCCTTGGGATAATCTTAGTTGAAAAGAAACAATTTTCAAGAACTAAGTTGATAGGATGCTATCCATCACTGAAACTATTACTCCTGCCATGATTCTTTATTCATTTAACACAGCTTCAGCTATTAAGGAAAATGCCTGTCAGCTCCTGACTGTTTAGCAGTTGGACAAATTGCCATTTCTCTTTGTTGGGTGTCTGTATCTGCTGAGGAGGTGAAATTAATGAAATAAATTGCTTACCCCAACATCTGCTCTCGGCTCCTTATGATCAGGTAGGACACTGGTGCGGACCTGAGAGGGAAAGAAAAAAAAAAAAAAAAAAGGCAAGAAAACATCACACTGTGCTTTCCAGTTCCAATAAGAGAAGTAATCGTGCACTTTTTCCATGATACTTTGCACAATTCAGAACTGATTTTGAAGTGATAACATAATAAAAAACTGTTAATCATTTGCAAGTTCAACATCTTCTGGCTTCTGCGGAGAAGAAATGGAGTTTTTCACCATTACTTTATTTATCATCCTGAACTTTTCTGACTCTGAGAAGGGAGGCTGAGCTCAGGTGTCCATTTTTTAAAACCATGCTCCTAGGCTAGAACACTCTTGCCAGACTTTCTCCTCTGGAGCTGTTCTCTGGAACCAACATTGTCAATAAAGTAATCATACTAGTGAAGAGTCATCTTAAGCAAAAGAGGATTATGCTGTAAAATTACCTATATGCATCTCTTCTGTCAAACTGTTTTAAAAAGATATCTTTAGTTAAATTGGGTTTAGTTAAGCAGGTTGCATATATAAATGCTTATATTCATGGTCACTACAGAAATACACAGCTAAATGCTTGGCCATTCAACTTACTCCCACGTAAACTTTTAGCATAAAAGACATATTTAAAAGTAAGGATGCCTCCAGTAAGTGCTTGTCTTTGTGGGCTGATCTACAATAGATATCCTGATCTCAGTCCTAGTGATGTAGCAGCCCGTCTCCTCCCACCACCTCCTGAACAAGCATCTTGGGATGATGGATACTTACAGACGTTCCCAGAAGGAAAGGCCCCTGTATTCTCCCATACTTGGGGGTTCCAGATGTCCCTGCACTTTCTGCAGGTGGAAATGCCTTACGCACCAACTCACTCCATGTCACAAATAAAAGCAAAGGACATTCTAGTTTCCTCTTATGATTATGTCCTCAAATACTGTGTAGGTTTTTGTTTGTGTTTAGTTTGTTTTCACATAATTTTGTGACATGTTGACTGAGAATACACTGTCAGTTAAACAGTAGAAATGATATTGAAAAGCATAAGAAAAGCTCTGTAACACCCCTCTAACATCATCTGCCTCAGCCAAGACAGTCGCAGGGTCAGCTCGCTGGTCCAAGGACGCCCACTTCAGCAGCCCAAGGGAGGCATCTCCTGAGTCCTCCCCTCTGCCTGCTTATTTAGCCTAAGCAAGAGATTCACATTTAGAGGGAGGTTTCCCAAGGGTGAATTCACGCCTGATTTTGAAGACACTCAAACTCACTTTGCAGCAAATCTTTCAGGGCCCGCTTTGTCCCATGCCCTCAACTCTCAGTCCTTACATTCCAGATAGAACTTACTCTACATACACACAAAAACCCTTTTCTTAAAAAGGAAAGTTGAATTCCTGATTTTTTTTTTAATCCAAAAGATGAGAGGCTGTTAGAGGGAGTCTCCCAAAAAACCCTCACACTTTCACCTAGGCATTTACCTTCTGCCTTTTCCAGAGGAAGAGCAATTCACCTGCCATGCTCCCCAAAATCCTGAAGACAGTAAATAAATGCCATAATTTAATGAAAGTCTGTGTACTTCAGCAATCTGTGGGAAACTTTATTTAGATGCAATTTTATTTCCATTTTTCCCCCACTACTGTACCATTAGGAACTCTGAGGCATCCAGCTTTTTCCAGAAAATGAGCACTAAATTCTCAAAACAAAAACTGTAATTTAAAATTTCCATGCACTGTTACAACCCAACTGAGCTATTGCTGTAAATAGTTCAAGTCGCAACTGGAAACGCATCACTGAGGTTTCCTTCCTGGTGATATTTGTTTTACCCTTCCGGGGACCGGGAAGGAAGGGGAAACAAGCTCACAGCCCACACGCACGCAGGGACACACGCTGAACAGAGCCCTCGTTACGGTGCTTCACCCAGGTGCAGTCTTGTCCCTCTTGCACTGTGTTTGGGAACCCAAACAATGTCTTTAAGCTGCCAGGACACTGCGATCATGTGAGTGCCCTTATGATGTGTGCACATGGGCTCGTGCATGCACAACTGCAAAGACAGCTTACAAGTCAAACCAAACAAACCAGCTCCAGGCTCAAACCACAGAGCAAAAAAGAAAAAAGGAACAGCAAATAAAGAACATTTTGAAGAGGAGATCTTTTCCCAGTACATTACTGATTAAACAAGCAGCTGTACTGTTCCAAATCCTTGTCCTAAGCCATCATCTCCCTAATGTCCCCAACAGTATCCTAAAACTACAAAATCTAAAATGCAAACAAAAAAAGCTAAGTTTCATCTCAAACATCTATTGCAGTCTTAAATTTTCACTTTCCTCATTATTTACTCATTTTTTGTCAATAAGATGTAGACATTTGAATCATGAATTTATTCAGGACTGGGGTGACACTGAACTTCCCTGGAAAAAAACATATCTCAAAAGGTCCAACTCTGATGTAAGAGATGTATGAAGAGACCAAAAAGAGGAGGCTAGTACGGCTTGAAAACTAGGCCACGTGCCAAATACTTGCAATGAGTATTCATTCCCATGGGCTGGCATTTCTGAAGTAGTGTAACTATTTCATATACATTACTGTCTGTAGCAGCAGAGCCCTTCAGAGCCAGGCAGCAACTATATTTCTTCATAATCATTCAGTCACAGAAGCTGGAGCCTCCTGCACATGTGCTCCACCAGCCAAAACTGCTCAAACGGGGACTTACTTTCTGCAGCAATATTGACCAGCTTTTATAGGACAGCTCCCATACCAGTACACATCACAAATTTATTTTTAAAAGAAGATATTGATGAAACACAGCACATTTACCAAGTATTGCCCTTCATCAAATAGATTAGCAATTTGCTAGACATTCAATTGACAAAATGTGGAAAGGAAAGAACTCAGTCTTTATCAGATACCTGTTTAGGTGATGGAGAACATGATGCTATGACAATTATTTTCCCAACCTTTTGCATAATTATTCCTAAGAGCACATTTAAACTAAAAAAACTAAATGCTTCTCAGTAGGCAATTCTCAGTAGGCAATGCTTCTCAGTAGGCAATATCCAATACAACTACAGTGCCAGAGGACTAACTAATATTAACACTGGACCAATTTGAAAACAAGGGAAAGTTAATATTATCAACCAGGCTGCAATGCTGTGGTTCATCTTCCTTACAATTTGTATTTCCAAATTAATTGCCTGGTCCCATATTAAAATTTCTGAAGTTTATTTACCTGAAAGGGCTGAGTACAAGGCCAGGAGTACCTGCATACAGTTGGATACTTTTTATAGGTAGCGACTAGTGGATTAGATCCTAGCTCTCTTGCTGAAACATTCAAGTTCTTACCTCTAAGAGGCATCACAAACTGCCCTCATTCGTACCTTGTAGCTCTATAGGATCTCATATATGTGCCCGGGGTATGGACAAGAAAAAAAGCAGAAGTTCAGGTATTTGGTCACGAACTCATTTCTTCTTTACCACAGGGTGTAGGATCACACCCGCCCTCACAAAACGCCAAGTCGTACACATCCACGTGGGAGATGGGACGCTGAGTAACAAAGATCCACACACTATGAGAGCTTTGAGATGAGCTACAGACAATCAGATCCTCCAAGGAATTTGCTAGACACGGCGGAGCTGTCAGAGCTCGCAGGGTGCCCACGACACGGGTACCCACAGCGCGGGGCGCCAGGAGCCCCCGCCGCAGGAGGGCTCCCCAGCTCGGCAGCGCGGCCAGGCTCGGAGCTCCAGCCGCCGGCCCCGTCGCTCTGCCCAGCACCGCTGAGGGCCGGCTGTGCTCGAGACACACAGCGAGAAAGAAAAGGTCCTTCCTACCACGGCTGGCTTCCCCCAGCAAAGCTCTACGATCACATATACAGCTTCTTTCCCTGTGTGCCCTAAAACCGAAACACAGGAAAATCAAAGTCATGCACTTGAAGCACAGTTGTAACATCACTCTATCCAAGTCGTTTCCACAGCTATTTATGTGGTAAATCACTAAGGCTTGAAGACAAAGGCCCGAAGTTGATTTATCTCTTGCAGGCAATGTAAATATAAAAAAAACCTGTCAAACCCAGCCATATAAATCTAAATAATCTCAATGTTTGCAGTGGATGCAATGAAAAAATGGAAGAAAGGAAACTATTTATGTTATTAATGTACCACACAGCATAAGCACTAGGTTAAGATATTTGAGACAATATTTTTTTCCACTGAAATACAAAGATCTGTCAACTATAGGAATATGTGAGAGATTACAAGTGACAAAGAAAAATGGTTTCTGCGTGTTAGAGATAATTAACATTTGAGCCCTAACATCATTAAAAACAGACCTTCTTGTGCTGGAACCAATGTGCTCGTCTCTACGAGTTGGGGTACACATGCTCTGCTGATACCAGCGCCTGTCGCTTTAATGCTTTTAAGGAAAAAAGAGCCATGTAATTCTTTAGGGCTAACTGGGGGCAGCAGCAACGCAGACCTGTGCTGCAAAGCACTTCCCTCGCAGGACGAAGCCCTGACTTGTGCTGCAAAGTGCTTCCGTCGCAGGACGAAGCCCTGACTTGTGCTGCAAAGTGCTTCCGTCGCAGGACGAAGCCCTGACTTGTGCTGCAAAGTGCTTCCGTCGCAGGACGAAGCCCTGACTTGTGCTGCAAAGTGCTTCCGTCGCAGGACGAAGCCCTGACTTGTGCTGCAAAGTGCTTCCGTCGCAGGACGAAGCCCTGACTTGTGCTGCAAAGCGCTTCCCTCGCAGGACGAGACTGCGGCAGGGAAACGCCAACATCTGCTGCATCTCTCAGTCCTTTCGAGCAATGTAAGAAGCTCCTCACACAGTCTTACATGCATACTAGCTAGACAATCCCTCAGATAAACTTGTAAATGCTATATATAAATACTAAATACATCATTCAGGTAATCAGTCTTTACAGACAGGCATTAAGTCCTATTACTTACAGTGTGTCAGTTTGCCTTTTCCACCATGGTTTTGGCAAAGCAGCCCATGCAAGGCTTTTCCATCCATCGCATAGGGAGAAGAGCCTGCAAACCCCACAGAGCACACTTGCGATGCCAGCTCTTCCCTACTTGCTTTTGCTGCAAAATGAAACATCAGAAGGCAAATTCTAGCTCCTCTCAGCAAACTGGTGATGGAGCAAACTGGCTACTCATTTATATGGACCAGCCAACAGGGAGTTAGCTGCTCAAATCCAAATACCTCAGGCTTGTTATTACAACTCCACTGTCAGAAGGGCACTGAGACAGGATCCACAGCCCGAAAAAAAGCAGCACTCAGCCACTGCTGGGGCTGCCTAGACACAGTGAAGAATTACATCCTAAGGAACACACGAGAATGATGGAGAAAATAAGACATGGAAAGGCACATGTAAGTTTTGATAGGCCTTAAACATTGCTTTAGCAAAACATGACTGACACGGCAATCTCATGGTCTGTTTATCCCAGTATTTGCCGCCTTGAAGCTGTGCGTTCTATCCCAAGGGCTCTTAAACTTGAGTTTCAGTGAAATACACCCCATGCCCCAGAAGGAAATTATTCAGCATTGTTAACAGGGCCCAAGGCAGCTGGACAAAAAAAAAAAAAAAAAAAACTAATTTCCATACACAGCATCAGAAAACCTGTGCCAAGAAACTATTCTACAGGAGCCAAGGAAAGAAGTTGTGCTCTAGCCACTTATTCTGGGGGATGCCCAAGAGGATACAAGCCAAGAGTAGAGAAGTGCACATACAGATGCCTGATGGATAGCCAACAAGTTTGCATTGTGCCCAGAGGCTCACTTAAGTGTATGAGTATATGAGTCAGAGCATAAACCTTGCAGGACCAGTCAGGTAAGCTTGATAATAAGATACAATTGTTATAACACACTTCAGCATCAAAACTTGAGTAAAAACCTCACTGACTTTGGATACAAAACGAAGTGGAAAAGTCCAGTTTTTTCTTTACTGAAAAAGAGAGTCTGGTTTTGCATATGCTAGAAATCTGCATGTCATAGTTGGCATCTGTTTATTTTTCAAAAAAAAAGTTATTCAGAAACTTTATTAAAATCAAAACTCTCACCATTGGCACTGAGGTGCAAATTACCTACACAACACAAAGCTGGTGTCTGTATTTTACAGAGGTATTCGCAATACTCTCAGCCCTCAAGGACTGCAACTTTGACTCAAGTCCTCTGTCGCTTCCCACAGCACTGCCTACCAGGGGCTTACGTCCCATATTCTGCACATATGACTTTCAGGTAGAAAGCTGAATGAATCAACCATCAACTCTGAGGGGCTAAAAGCAATGAATTGTCATTAGACTTCCCAAAAAGGAAAGAGAAAGAGCCTCTGAAGACTTAAAATGACTTAACCACTTCTGCCACATCCATGCCACCCTTGCGTAAGATGTGGCAGTAACACAGGACTGTAAGAACCACCGGAAGATTAATTTCAAAGACCTAATATGGTTTTATTAGGACACAACCTAATAAAACCTTTCACACATTTTTTGGACACTGCCTTAAGAGCATTTGAATTTCTACTCTTCTGACAGGAAGGCTCTTCCTGAAACGCTCCCTGAAGTAATTCAGCATCATTTTCCAATTTGCCTCCTAACATTTTTCATGGAGATTTCATATTCATTTTCTCCTTTAGCTCTTCCTCATTCTGGCCTCCTGATGCATTCATACTAAAGCAACTATATTCCTCACTCATGCAATATTTTATCTGGCTAATAAGCCAAACTTTTCCAATAAGCCCACATGGGCAAGAGGCTTTCCCTCCCCCAGATCATCCTACCTGCCCAAGGACCAACTCATTTCTTGAGCATGATTGATCAAATTGTTGACAGTTTTCCAGGGAAGACCTCATTTGATTTCCCTGGGAACCTTACTTCCCTCCTGCCCTACTGCGTTATGCCTGTTGCTCAGCCACACTTCGATCAACCTGTATCAACCTTCATCATCTCAATTGTTTCCAACATGCAAAGCCTTGATTCATCCAGGAGGTTTATGTAGGGCCCATGTATTAAGAACAAGTTCTTCAAGAGAGTCTCTACTTCCTATTACTCCTGACTCCGGGCTCCTCAGCCCAGCACCAACTGACAACAGTCCCCCTCACCCCCACCCGTAGGGGATCAGAAGGCTTCTTGACAAATCTAATTTCGTTCTAATGAGTGGAAGTTTAAAAAAAAAATGAACGCACCACTCTTGTATGCAACTCTCTCATCAGATTAATCTCACTGGAAGGCATAAGTATGGATTAGACAGATGAAAGGGAGTAGATAATTTCATTTTAGACTTCCTGTGAGCTTCTGGCTTTCTTTTTATAGGATCCATGCATTAATAAAAGTTCAATTTACCAAACCTACAGCCATACTTGCAAAGATAAAGGCACGTCCCAATCTGAACAATTACAGCACTGTCAGGCGAGAAAATGTGTGTACGTATGCTTCATCTACCTTTTTAATAGCCCACATGGGCTTTAGGGGAGCAAGGAGCTTTCTCGCAGGAATCTCAGTATGTTCCTGGGAACCCAAGACGACAGATACCAAAAAAAAAAAAAAAAAAAAAAAAAAAAAAAAAAGAAGGACACGGACATTGTACCAGTGTGTTTCTTCAAAAGAAAACACAGGATAAATCAGACTTTTTATACTGTTCAAGACGGGTTGTGAGACACACACAAGCATTTCTTTAAACACAGTTTCACTGTTTCTTTTTTCAGTTATACTCATAATCACTTCCCTTCAAAATGCATGTTTTCTAGCTCAAAAAACATTTTAAAGAAATATAGCTTCTCCTCATTCTTCCTTACTGTGCTTAATTTCTGCATTAAAATAAAACTTTTTCCCCTGCCCCCACTAAATTTTCTACCTTTTTTTCAAGTAGAGCTGCAATAGCCTCTTCTATAAGCTTGAACTCCTGCCAGGCTCTTAGTTCAAGTGAAGAAGCGATAAGCACTCTCCTTCCAGACCTGTAAGTAAGGTCAGCAGAGTGACAGCCATATCTGACTGTGGTAAGCAATTAAATTCCCATTCTTGGAGTCACAAAGTGTGAATAAAGATGCTAGGTGAATATTTTAAAGTACTTACTTGTATGCTTCGTCCAGCATTTACAAACTGACCATGCAAAAAGTCTGTGGCTTAGAGTGAACAAACATATTTCGATGTTTCTTCTACTTAAAAAAACATTCCCTTGCCCACTCTCCCCAAACACACACACAAAAACTTACTCTGACACTGAAAAGGGGAAAATTCCAGGACTGTTGTAGTCACCTTCTATCAGCAAATAACTGGTTTCCATAAAACATTAGGAACACTATTCTTAGCTTGATGTTAAAGCTTGAAATTTGACCATACTTACATCAGTCAATAGGTTATAGAGTACATGGTATTGGGAAGGGGTATGAGACTCAGTTTAACTGGGGTCTGGACCTACGTGGACATGTTCGTGGGTGCCCACAAGCTTGTATTTTAAATCATTATGAGTTCTCAGACCAAGATAAATACTAGAAAATACCTTGACAGTGAGCGAGCAGCAAGAGTAGGGGGGAGAGAACACATTTCAACAGAAATGCTTTTCTGTCATGCAGATTAGATGACAGGGATTTTATTTCTGTCTAAATAAATCAAAGAAACAGATACATTCTGCCACAGATGATGGAAATTTGCATAGTTTTTAAAGGCTGCCTACAGATACAACAGCTTGAGAAGGATTTTGCAGACAAGCTGAAAGGCTCTATCTCATCCAGAGCACACAAGAAGGGTCAAACATTTTCTTAAGTAGAGCCTAGGTAGCCAAGCAACTTCAATTAAGCAACTGTACAGCAATGCCACCAGCTACACACAGGCACAAGCAGTCTGGAGAGCACAGCAAATGGAGGCTCCAGGGTTGTTCATCTTCCCACTCTCCCAAGAACGGGGCAGCCTGCAGCTTTTCCTCACCGCTACCCTAAGACAGAGGAGATACCTTTTCCCCAGCCTGGGGAATAATGATTTATGAAAGAAAAGTCTTGTCATGCAATACAAGTTACATGAACAGCAATTACACACGTTTAAACGTGGTAATTTGGTTCAGCTTGAGGACAGGCTGAAATATACTGCACTGAACAGCAGATTATCCCATTCACTGCCATGATGGCAGTAGTTCTGTGAAATTAATGTTCAAAGGTTTCCCCTTCCACAACTCATACCTAAAAGTGAAACAGAAGAGATATGCAACACAGAAAACAGCTTATATGTATACCTAATAACCTGCATTCCTAGATCTTCTTCCATCTCATTCCATAAATCTGCACAATGATTGCAGGCCCTCTGCAGCCATTCCGATCACGCTGCAGCTGCCAGGGCTCAGCCAGCTTGGAACTGGAGCCCCTGAAAGAACACATTAGGAGCAACACAAAAGGCACACATCCTTAGCTAACACACCTGGGAAGCATTTTACAGTGCAAACTGATTTAGCACAATTATCAAGGCTCATGGCCCTAGTTTTCCAACAGAACCCATGCAATCTGAAGCATTAGAAGACATATCCACATGAAGAGCACAATTTAATCCACAAGCGTACCACACAAACACAAAATACCAAAAAATTAAAATAAACAGAAAGAACACATACATCCCCCCACCCCAGCACACACCACAGACCCTTCCCTCGCCCCTCAACCAAGCCACATTTACAGCTTCGACTTCTCACCCCACAGTTCACCAGCCCAGGGGCTCATCTAGAGCAGCAACAGCAGTAACTACAGGCTGTGGCTGGTATGCCAGATCTCCAGTTTCCCAGTTTGTTCACTGCCAGGAATCTGACACTGATATTTGCAGAAGTTTTTATTTCACATATTATGAGCTTTTAACGCTAATACGTAGAACAACAGTAAAACATATTACCCATTTTCCTGTAAAGGCATAAGAAACATGTAAAGAAATTGCATTTTTCAGGTATTGAAATTACCTTCTTTTGCAGTTTGATTTGAAATCCCAGCATTTGGACAACCTCTGAAAAGACCCACAGATGCTGGGGGCTATGCATACGGCTGCATCAGGACGACTTTTTGGTACATCAGCATATGTGCATGGTACATGCAAGCGATGGAGTGTCTCAGCCCTTGTAGTTTCATTTTTGTACTTAAAAATACTAGTGATTCACAATTAACATTTAATTAAACTTACTTCTCAAAGACAGTGTCAAGAAGTTACAGTTGGAAGTGCCAACATCACCATTAGCATCACTATTTCTGTGCCACAGCTCTCCTACTAATCCTGCTGCAGTCCTAGCTAGACTGAAGAGCCTTTTATAATCATGCACTTCAGCCTACAAGTGCCTACACTCAAGAGACCTCCTGCCAGTACTACAGCTCCCACCACAGCCAAATAAAACTCCAGGAAAAAAAAAAATTAAAAAAAGCCTGGCAGCCTCGTTTTTCCTCTGCTAAAAACAGCTCTTTGAAATGACAGAATAATTCATGTTTTTAACCTTTTGGTATTCTACCATGTCACAGAAGCTAAAATATCTCAAGAGCATAGCTGTTATTCAGCTATTACTCTTGTTTTGTTTCATCTGAGAAATAAAGACAGCACCATTTCACTAAGCTGTTCTTTCAAAGAAAAATCCACCGATTGACCATCATTTCATCTCGCAAGGCTTTCTTGGCCAAGACAAGCAACGCTCCCTGACAGACCTCAATGAAGAGAAGCATTTCCGTGAGCACAGGCTGGGCATCTTTCCAGCAGGGCCTCTATATAGCAGAGCAATAACTGAAGACAGTCCAGTTATACAGCTTAATGCTATGAAAGGCATTTTTTTCCCTCTTTTTTTTCCTGCTCTAACTTTCCTACTTCCTCCACTGAAACCAAGAGGCTCCAACACATCCTTTACAGAACTGCACTCCTGGCAAGCCACAGAACATCTGGCAAAACTATTCCTCCTGCAGGCAGGGCAGGGCTCAGAATGGCCCTGTGCCCCAGAGACTCCACAGCAGATGTGCTGGCTTAAAGAAAAAAAAAAAAAAAAGGAAAAAGAAATCAGTAATCAAAACGTTTTGACTTATGGCAACCATTGTACAGGCACAGAGTTAATGCTATAAAGAAGAGTCCCCTTTGGTTTTCTAAACTTGACACATATGTAGTCTTTTACTATTAGAGCTGTTATGAATTGTGTCTGTAGAGCTTCCAAACCAAAATGATGCAAGTCCAGAAAAAGGCTTTCTTCAGCTTTCTTTTAGTAGTAGCCACAGCACGTGGCCAAGCACATTCCAGAATTTTATATTCCAGAATTTAGGACAAGTTTGCATATAAATCTCTTTATACAAATATCTAATTGCTGGAACTACCCAGTATACTCAACTTTCCTGGAACACACACACAGACCAGTGTGTTCATGATTGTTCTGTAGTACAGTCCTGACTTTCCTGCTTTTGCTTGTAGAGAATGAGTCCTGTTTCTCTGCATGCAAAACAAACATTTTCTCATCAACGGCTTTGTGTTCCTGCCAATCACAGGAATTCCTGCAGAGTGCCTTTGGAGACACCCACATTTCAAGTTGGAAGAAAAAAAAAAAAAGAATAAAAGTCTTCTCTAGACATTTGTATATTAAAAGTGATAACAGCATAAGAGTCAAAACAGGATACAGTAAATAATGCAAAGTAAAGTCCCTGTTGGGAAATTGGCAACGAAGTAGGACAACATAAAATATTTCAGCAGAGATTACATACTAACATTAAAACTCAAAGGTAGCTATTATATATAGCTTTTTCAAGTTATACTCATCTTTTCTGCAGCTATCAAATAGCAATACATTACTTAGTGCAACCAAGGATTACCGAGTCCAGAAGCCAAAGCAGGGCTCCTGACACCAGCTCTCCGGGACACATTCCTGTTCACTGCGAGCAGGGAAGGGGCTCTGGACTGAATGTCGGTGAAAGAAAACTTCTGCGTTTGCTACCTCTACTAGTATGAGTAAGAAAAACAAACACTGCACAGTCCTAGAGTGATTTCAGTTGCTGAGTTTCTATGTTCTAATTCTTCCTCTGTCCTGGTCTCCAGCGTACACGTGGGAACGCTGGGGGAAATCCCTAGCGTCCTCCACATCCACCAGGACACTGTGATCCAAGATGTGCCTAGCTACTGAGGGGGAATTCAGCAACAGAGAAGAGTAGCCCTCTCGGAGGCCAAGGCTTTTACAGGACACTTGACTCATTTCCACAGCCATCACTGCTCAAGACAGGGTCTCCTCTGGGCACAGAGGCGGCGGAGGGAAGTAAGCCCAGCTCAACACAAACAGGTCATCTCACAGGGATCAAAACTCAACTCTGATGCCCCTCGTAGCATCCTGACCCAGGAAAGACCCAGCAAGGTTTAATTATTTCTTCATTTAGAAGACAGACTACTAATACCGAGGGGCTCCCAGCAGTATTTAAAAGCAGGGCTGGAGTTCAATCATGAGCAAAGGGCTCGGGCTGCAGCTTCTGAAGCGTTGCAGACTTGAGGCAAGAACTATGTTTATAAGCAACCAAACAAGCCATTTGTACATTAAAGCCTCCCACCTGTCCTAAGCTTCTCAGCATTGTGCTGTTTAAACTGCTAATGACTATTAAAATTCAGAAATTTGTTTGTTATAGATAACAGAGTTTCCTTGCAATCCAGTATTGTTAGAAAATGAAAGTGGCCATGCAAGATGCAGGACAACTGCCATTTCTTACAGCAGCTTCTGCTGGCTAAAGAGGGCATTTAAGCATACAATATCCCATGCCATTTCTCTGTAAAATACTTGGGCCTTCTCCCCCTCCCCACCGTTTTCCTGAGGTCAAAACGCCGCTGCAACCAACTACTACAAAGTGGCCTTTTGCATCTTTAGTTCAAGCATCAGGCTTCATTATCTCACACACAGATCCTAGCCGTGTACACAGCTGCATTTAATCTTATGCCCTGGGAGCAATTCCATCAAAATCAAAGCCTCTATAGAACAGAAATAAAATATTTGTGACTTGCCTCTGATAACACAGTAACCCTGTGGCAAAATCAAGAACATAGGTTCAAGTCTCCCACTCCACATACCACAGGATTACTCGCTTCCTTCCTCTGTTCACAGTTGGGGGCATCCCCCTAACAAACATATTTATGGATTCCAACTGCCATACTATTTAAATACCTCTTCAAAGCCCAAGACCTAATTGAAACCATCCCAAAAAAACATGTCCCACAGCCATGCAAACCAGCTGGGCAGAGCTGTGCTCAAAGCCAGGCCACCCGCAGCCGCCTGCTGCGCGGCTCCCGTCCCGCTCCTCATCCGACACCGCAGCAAACCGCGGGGCTCGGGGATCTAAGAGCAGCTTTTTGTTCCGAACAAGAACTTGGCCAAAAGATAGACTGGATATGAAATTATTCAAAAAGTCACAGTTGCTTAACGACCTTCTTTTGTCTCAGATCCCGTTAGTGCACTAAAATACCAGTTATTGTAGTTTAGCTTTCTAAAATGCCAAATTTTAAACTATTCCAGAAAAAAATCTTTTAAGTCAGGTTCAACAAAAGTAACTATTACACACGTCACTTTTCAGACTGTTCATTAAGGTTGTGTACTAAAAACATTTGAGAGGACGTATGCTGTTATATTCCAAAAGTCTGGATTTCAATGAAAGTCATTTCCTGGTGATATATATGGAACTACAGAATGGTTGAGGTGAGAAGGGACCCCTGGAGATTGTCTAGTCCAACCTCCCTGCACAAGCAGGGACACCTAGAGCACGTTGCACAGGATCATGTCCAGACGGGCTTTGAACATCTTCAGGGATATCCAGGGATTCCACCATCTCCCGGGACAATCTGTACCAGTCCTCTGATACACTCACGGCCCTCACAAAGTTCTTGTCTCATATTCAGATGGATCTTCCTGTGCTTCAACTAGTGCCTGTTGCCTCTTGTCCTGTTGCTGGGCACCACTAAAATCAGTCTGGCCTCATCTTCTTCATGCCCTCCCTTCAGCTACTTCTAGACATGGGCAAGATCCTCCTCTAGGCTTCTCCAGGCTGGGCTGCCCCAACTCTCCCAGACTTTCCTCATACAAAAGATGCTCCAGTCCCTTCATGATCTTAGTAGCCATAAATTTAACAAGGCATCTGGGCTTCTGCTCTGTTTGGCACATCCACACTGAAGTGAGCACCCAGAACAACTAAATTCACCTCCTACTTTCCTAAACGGGTGGTTTCCACACCAAGTACAGCATCTCTTAAATCCCAACACAGCACTACCATCATCTCAAAACAAGCTATACAGACCTAGTTACTTTCACATTAAGCTGCTAGACGCTTTTCTGTGGTGCTATCTGCTCTAATAGCACCAAATTACAGGCATAAGCTTTGCCCTAGCAATGCCTAAGATAATAAAGGAAATATTCTCCAAAGCCAGGAAACAAAGAAGTTCAAACTGAGACATGAAATTGCGATAGAAACTTCAGCATTTCTACACCATAACAAAGGGAATGAAATTACAGTATCGTTTTACTTAACTGTGACATATTTAATCAGAGTATCTGCTCTACCAAGATCTCTCACTGGAAAATGGATTCAGCCAGATGCTGAACGGCAGCAATTTAGTCAGCAAAGAACAATCTAAACAAAAATTACGCTCAGAGACAGTGTGTCAAGCAGTCCCATGAGAAACGTGATGCTTAACAGGTATGTCACAAACATGCATAAGTATAACAGGTTTTTGCAATACAGATACTGCTTGAAAGAACTAAAGGCACAGTGTTGCTCCTAGCTATGCCAACGTGAATTAGAAGCAAACTCAGGTCAGCAAAGTTACATCAGGGACTTCACATGTATAAAACAGAACATAGTATAAGAAAAGAAACATTTTCTTTCTTTTTTTTTT
This sequence comes from Tinamus guttatus, assembly GCF_000705375.1. The sequence goes on from NW_010589854.1 coordinate 111,899, forward strand.
TTTTTTTTTGCCTCCAGTGTCCCATTTAAATTCATTTCACACCTTAAATTTTGTTTTTAACAGATGAAAAACTGGCAGATACTTTATCTAGTACTACTCTCCAGCCTACTGAAACTTCAAAAACTGAAAAAAAGCTATGGAAATTTAATGTTATTATAATGTCCTATACATCTGCTGCAGATTAAATATAAAATGCCAACCCATGCCAAAAATCAATATCAGCAATTGCTGATCCGTGTTTTTAACTCAAACTTAAGAGCTTTGGTTACTTCTTGAAATTCTAGTAAAATTTCTTAAATAAAAAAAAGAATCCCACACCTCTCAACGCATTGAAGAGAGGAGGACATGCACTGAGGACCTGTGAGAAAAATTCTAGAGTCCATTGTCTTTGTTTAAAGACAGTTTCATCTTTAAACAAAACAGAATCATTCATTCTCTTTATATCTAGGAGCTGTGAAAGGAACCTTTGTCCTCCAGGATTCCAAAACTATGAAGGAGAAATATTTCATAACTAGAAACTTACCTGAAAGTTGAATCCATTATTTTGATCTACCGAAAAAAAATCCTTGGAGAACAATAGACTATTATGTAACAAACTATGACTCTATACAAAAATGTATTTTCTGTAGATATTAAGGTATTTCCTGAGCTTACTACAAAGTCAACTACTGTGTAAGTATAAAATGCTCGTGAGAGAGTATTATGAGCTTCCGTAAACCAAAGCTGACCACAATAGCTTCAGCAGTCAATGGATACTGTATTAAGTTACAACTATCTAAAGGAGATTGGAGGAGACCTCAAAGGGAGAACCAGAAACCTTTCTGTAAGCATCACAAACTAAGAGCATCTTTCACTACTCTCTGCTTCCACTGATATATTTGGTTAAAGAAAAGGGATGACCATTAACTTGCAGATTATATCTCCATTGTATTCATGTTTTGATGGACCAGGAATCATCTAAATGCATAGCTGGAATTGCTATTCTTTGTTTTGTGGAAAAAAAATGTTTTCCCCATTCTCAAACTTTATATTATAAAACTGCAGACCATTTACAGTACCCTATACAGTAGTAATCAGAAACTGAACCTCTAGATGTGAAAATGCTCTTTAAAAGGAGAAAAGCTACAGGTATTAAAAGCTGGTTTCA